>CP025652.1:19209462-19225816 GCA_003576665.1 Ipomoea trifida | reverse complement strand
CTTAAGTATATGAGGCACCTCAGATTAATCCCTTTTCGCAAGAGGGCACTCAGGCCCTTTGGGCGTCCAATTAAGGGGGTCAATTAAGGGGTAAAGTGCTAATCATATTGATTTTTTCTATATGAGATGGGGTTTTGAGAGCAGCAAGCCAATCTAGTGTTTTCATTAAAATTTTGCACCATTTACATTGCCATTGTTGTTTTCTAGACATGTGATTGAATCCTGGTTCCACACTAATGGTTCTATTGCATCTATAGTGCCAAAACACTAAATACATCAGTGCCAAATCCTATGTTGAATTTTGTAGTCACAGTTCAGAACTGAAATTCATGACAGGGAGACCCTAAGAATACAATTTTCCATAAAAAAATTTGAGGGTTTGTGAAAAAACCCAAGATTTTAGAGGCAGTGAAAACCACATTTGTAGATGACTAAAAGGACAACAAAGAAATGCATTGAGGTACTTGTACTTATGAATTAATTTTGGCTGTGACTGATGGAGCAGCAAAACAGGTAATTCTGCATGGATGAGAATGGCATTTTGGGCAATTTGATAGTTGGAGGGAACCTACAGTTTAGAATTAATGTAGTTTGTGACGAAAGGTGTAATGGCAGGTAACTTTGATTAAAATGGGGAGAACTCTTGGAAATTTGAGTAGTAAATAATATAGACTATATAAAGGAAAAACTCTAAAGAATTTTCCTAGATATATTTGCAGACTATCTTGTGCTTTTCCTACACTAAAATCTCCAGATTAGAAACTGGGTAACATCAAGAACCCGGAAATGGAATTCTTAATGGGGATGCAAAGCGGCTACTTTTCTTATATAAACTATAAAGGTTCTGGAGATAAGGCTGAGGGTGTAGTTATAGTATATTGACAATAATGCTTTATCTGCTACGCCTTTTTATACCCTCCAATTATTTTCAGCATTTGAACAGTCAAATTTCTCAATTCGATCGATGTTTACTCAAAACTAATTATGATATTGATGTATGTCTACACAAAGATGTCAACTTTATAACTCAATCCGAGTCGCGTTTTCCTCTTAACTCAGGTTCTAAATTTGATTGTTGAGGATTTATTCAATGGCATCCTATCAGTCAAAGAAAGCTTAAGGAACTGCTTGGGCACACCCCATCCCAGGTCATTGCTGGAGCTGTGCTTGGTGTTTTGGTTGCTTGTATATGCTGTCAAGCATGCTCTATTGCAATATGATGTGTATTTTATATGTATGTATCATGATGGTTTAGCTTTTAAAGGTTAACCAGCGAAACTTTGCAAATGGGGGACAAAAATGATATAGTGTATTTTTTTCAAAAGATATACATGGTACATACTGCATAGCACACATGATGACTCTATTTAGTGGTATATGCAGTAATTAGAGGTGGCCATGGTCACACAAATTATATCATGGACTAGGTTTATTCAATAAGGAAGAATGGTCATTTTAATCCTTCGATAGAATAGCTAACTCAGTCTTTTAATTATACATGTGATCCTATTTAGTTCTTAGTCATTTAGTCCTTTATTTCAAATAGTTGTTAAAATTAACGGGTGATAGAAGGGTAAATATATCAATTTCTTACAAAACATATATAATTTAATTTTCTCACAAAACACGTATATATACAATAGATGTTTCGGCCAGAGCAACGGTCAAACTTATGGCCGTTGCACGGGCGGCAGAAGCTACTCGCAAGGTTGCAACGTGTAATGGCCAAATTAATTTATCAATGCACGTTGCAAGCCTAAAGGCCAATTGGGATGTCATGTTTATCTTTTTAGCAGGTTAACAAGTTTATGCTGATTGAGATGTTATGTGTATCTTATTATTATTATTATTATTATTATTATTATTATTAACTTACTAAGCATTTGGCCATCTAACAAAAAGAAAAATAAAAACAAAAAGTAAGCATTTGGCACAAAAAAGTAAAAAATAAAAACAAAAACTAAGCATACGGCCATCTAACAAAAAAGTAAAAACTAAAAACAAAAACTAAGCATTTGGCCAACCCCCACTAACTAATAAATAAATTTAACTACCAAACAAATGATGACACCTCAAGCGAGAAATCTGTGGGGAAATATAGAAGGAATTTGTAGCATTGCTCTTTAACTAAAAATATTTTACATAACTAAATGTTATGTAATATTAATTCTATTATGGAAAGTAGGTTTTTGCAATATTATTATGTTGAAATAATTTTTATTTTTAAATCTAAATATATGTAAGATTTTTACATTTGATATCCAAACTAAATTTATATACATATATAACATAACTAAAATATATGCGAACTAATAACCTATTAGTTTCACATAAAATTTAGTTTAAAAAATATTAATGCTTTTTGAGTTAATATTTAAAATATTTTTGAATATAGTCATTTGGATAAAAAAGTTAGCTTCACAGAGTCATCATCACAAAATCAGTACATTAAATTACTATTATGAGTTCATAAAATTACGTACTATTGCATGTTCATAAAAAATATGAACATAGGTATTACATTGTAGTATCTATTCATCTATACTTTTCTCAACCTGTTGAAGCACAAAGAGTCAATTTCGAGATCTCCTCCACTGAAACTCGAACTCATGACCTCCCATCTGAGGGTGACCACTACATGCCAATTGAGCACAAGGTGCTTGGCTTATATATTGATCTTATTTATACAAAAAAAAAATTAATATATTTAAGTGATAATTGATAAATTTGTGCTATTTTTATGAACCTAAAATATTGCTCCATTTGTCCTTTTTACCAAGTCTTTCTCTTTGTTAATTTTCTTTGGTATTTTTTTACTTATTTTAAATTTTGTATAATAATACTAAACTTAATATTATAAAAAAATTAGATTAAAAATAACTTCAGTCAAGCGTCGTTAATCAAATCAGACACATAAAATGGGACGGAGGGAGTAATAATTTTATGGACAATTTATAATATTAGTATTATGTTTATGAACCTAGTCAATGATATAACTTTATGAAATGGAATCAAACTACAGTCATGTTAGCCCCCAGTCTCTAACCTTAATCCTGTTCGAAATTTGATATAACTAAAGCCTATTGGGAACCCAGCAACGCATCCGACCTTAGCTCAGTTGGTAGAGCGGAGGACTGTAGTTGGAGTCTGTCCAGACCGAAATCCTTAGGTCGCTGGTTCGAATCCGGCAGGTCGGAGTTTTGTTTGTTAATATTTCCGTGTACCCTTAAACGCAGGAAATCCAAAAATTCTTAAAATCGCCGTTGCCGGGGATCGAACCCGGGTCACACGCGTGACAGGCGGAATACTCACCACTATACTACAACGACTTCAATGCTTCTGCATTTTACACATTGATATATACACTATTCACACAGAGCCATCCATCATATTGGGATGCACTAGACAATGATGCAGGGGATATCATAATATGTTAACGACATATTATGTGCATGCAGAGTTACCTTTAGTTAACATATTTTAAGTTAAAAGCATTAGCCAATAACTTTGTTTTCTTTGTAAATTCATTTAAGGAAAATCACTTTTTTAGCCACTCAATTGTTTTATAACTATAAATTTAGTCCCTATTTTTCAATTTGAACGAATTGACCTCCAATTGTTTTAAATTTCATCAACTAAATCCCTAACCATTATTTCGTCAGTCAGTCGTTAGTTACCCTAGAGGATATTATTGACGAGCCGCAAAGCAAGAACTTCCCACGTAGCCCAACACGCGTGTGGATGGGCGTGGATCCTTTCGAGTATCTCTCCACGCCCACCACCACGCGTGGTGCTAGGCGTGGTTTGGCACAGGGGCCATTTCGAAATTCTGGTTTTTGGATGCCTATTTAAACCCCTTTTTCGGATAGATGAAGTGAGAGCAGCCATAGAATAGGTTTAGATCTGAAGTTTCTTAGGGTTTTCTCCCTCTTGGGGAAAACTTCCTTTCTCTTAGAATAAATTCAAGATTAAGCTAGAATGATAGACGTTTCAAGAACAAGATGTAAATGAGCTATTCATCATGGATGGTACTCTTCTCTTCAATGTTTTTGATTCAATGTTTGCTTTCTTTGAAACTTTCATTTCTTCTTCTGTTTATTTATTTTAATGATAACTTAGGGTAGAAAGGGGATTGGTGGACCCGAAGCTAAACTATGTGGTTGATTTGATATAACTTTGCTTGAAATATGTGAGCTTTTTGATTGTTGGATGATAAACTTGTGTGGTTGATGTTCTTTATGCTTTGTGCCTAAGTGTGGCCACATTAGGTAGCAAACCCAGTGAAAGTGAGTGTGTGCGCGATAGTGGCCACTCACGAGTCCAACTCACCCACATCTCCGCCCTTAGTCCGAAAGGAAGAGGTCCGAGAGGAGTGGTAGATAAGGTGTTTGATAAAATGCCCCAACCGAATGAGGATGTGGAGTCCAAGTGTGACGTCACTTGGTGAAGTGCCATGAACTCCCTAGTCAAATCCAAGTCATTTGCTTGCAAAACCCCTAGATAGTAGACCACATAGGTTAGCCACGAGCCCCAATCTCACCTTTCCTTTTCCTTAACAACACCCTTTAAACCTTCCAACTTTCTTACAAAATGACCCCTAGGCCTTAGCTATTCCCGTAACTCTTTCTTTTCAACCTCCTAAATGCCAACACGTATTCGTTCCAATTTGTCATCCTTGAGAGACACGACACTCGGGAGTCTTGACTCTTCGTTTTACCACTTTCATACCATTTATCACACCTCACCCTAGACAAACAACATTGTCAAAGTTCATAGAAGAGGATGACTTGCCTCAAGAATTAATTTGGTGATGAGGATGACCTACTAAATAAAGGGAAAGGGTGACTTTTTGAGGATGACTTGGCTATTGAGGATGACTTAGCCGAATTGGAAGTCAAAAATAAGGATGAGGATGCCTTAGCCTTTGAAGGTTAAAATTGAGGATGAGGATGACTTGGTTTCAAGGCCAAAATAAATCATTTATGAAGAGGATGACCGTGACTTCAAAGCTCAAATAGGATGACTTGCCTTTTTGGAAAATCAAAGTTGAGGATGAGGATGACCTACCCATTATTTCATGCAAGAAGAAGAATTTCGTATCATCCTAAGGGGAAAGGAATAAAATCAATTTTGAGGCTGAGTATGGCGTGACCAAGAATAAAAATAGGATGGTCTATTCTTATTTATTCAAAAGGAGTCCAACACTACCAACAACATTTCTAAAAAGGGAAAATATTATTTTCCTAATATGGCATGAGGATGACTCCAAAAGGTGAATTCAAATATTCTTGCTACATGGAGCTGAAGATCATTATGAGAAAAGTCAGTGTACTTTTCGGTGGCATTAATTATGCTCAAGCAAGAGTCACCAAACGGATATATCTCAGAGCAACCTGACTTATGGATTATGAACAAAGTCAAGTGTTCACACTACCAAAATCAAGGATGGATGGCTACAAAGTTACAAGAAAATTATGTCAGTCATTACAGAAGAACGTTGGAGGATTAACAGAATCAAATATTCAAATTCATCTGACAGAGCAATCAAAGTTGACGAAGACCATCTGAAGGCATTTAATGCTCTAAAGAATCATAACGAGCAAATAACTACTTTAGCTATATAAACCCAAGAAGGCTTGATGATAAAGTGCACGCACTTGATTGAGTAGAGACGGGGAACAGACACGGATGAGATATTAGCACTGAATACACAACAAGTGAGATCAGACTAGAAAGTGCTAAGTATTGAGCTAAACACGAGAGAAATCAAGTCTTAGAAAGAAATACTCTTATTTCTTGAAAAGAAAATTGTAGGAGTGTAGCTTTGTGCAAAACACTCGGGAAAACTAAGTATAGCTGGGTGCAAAACACTTGTTGAACAACTTTGTACGAATTACTCGGAGGAGTGCAGCTTTGTACAGAACACTCGTGGAGACTAAGTGTAGCTGGGTGCAAAACACTTGGTTGAAGGGCGTAGCTGGGTGCAAGATGCTCGTGAACGTAGCTGGGTGCAAGACGTTCGGGTTTGAGTGTTGTTGTAGGCAAAGAGCATTCGGAGTAACAGAGTGCTAGAAGAGCACTGATTCACTATTGTATCTGGGTGATTGAAGATAGTGGAATCTCTCCTAGAGGAAGGAAAAAGTGGAGTAGGAGGATTACATCACCTCCGAACCACTATAAATCCCTGAGTCATTTACTTTATCTGCTCACATATCTGCTTGCATATTTATCTATCTGAGCATCACATGCATTGCATACTTTGTCACATTTATTGCTAGAAACTTTATTGGCACACGTGACATCTTATTTGCTTGCAAGACATTTTTGCAAACTCAACCTCATCCTGTCAAAGCTTATTTGTTGTTATGCTACGAACCCAACCACTACAAAAAAACGCGGAAATAACGACGGATTTAGCGACGGATTCATTCCGTTGCTAATTTAGCAACAGAATAGCGACGGTTTAGTGACGGATTTACTTATTTTAAAAAATTTAAAATTTAGCGACGGATTAACGACAGATTAGGGACGGAATTTTGCGACGGAAAAATGTTGTCGTTAACTCCGTAGCTAATTTTAGCGGTAAATTGCCGCGCCTAAAATTGCAACGGATTAGCGACGGAAAATTGATCTGTCGTTAAGCTTAATATTGGAGATTTAATTTTTCACAACGTAGCGACGGATTAGCGACGGAAAATTATATCCGTTGCTAGGTAGCGACGGATTATATCCGTCACTACATATAAACACACGCAATATTTGTTTTCTAGCTACGGATTTTAGGATCCGTCGCTAAATAGCGACGGATACTAAATCCGTTGCTAGATCTTTATGATAGAATTTTTTAACTTTAAAAAGTGAGGCTAGCTAGGAAATCATTCCAACGCTCTTATAAGTCCAGGGGATCAGTATTAGACCGGGCGATGACCACTGAACCCGAGTTCAACGATCCAAGTGGTCAGAAGTGGAGAAAAGGACTCCAAAGGCCTCACACTCTCTATCTAGGACTAAGAAGAATTTTGAAATGTGAATGTAGTTACTCCGTAGCTACGGGAAAGAAAGATGTGACAAGTAATTAAATACCCAAAGTTGTGGGTAATCTTACTCTTTGAAAGGTGAAAAATGATGAGAATCTCTTTGTGAGGAAAAGTTTTCTACTAAAATGATTACAAGCAAGATGTACGAATTATGTTTATATTACTTGCTAGTATGCTTATCTGTTTAACATTATATTATTGAGTATGTGAATGATTACTAAATGACCTTGTCAAGAAGGAATGTTATCAACATTATTGAATTCTACTCATGATGTATGCAAGCTGTTGATTATAACTGTTGCAGGTAGAATCCTGCAGATGAGTAAGGTATAGGGTATCCTAAGTAATCTTTTGTTTTCAAAACCTTTACTTAGTTTTAAATAACCCTTGGATATCCTTACTTAGCCGTCGTGCTAACTACACTTCACTGTGTTTTTATCAGATGCAGTCTAGCGTCAGTTCTTACAGCCCGGTGAGCTCCGAAAGCTCACCGGAGTATGTGTGTCAGGGTATGGATTATGATGATTATATACAGATGATGGAGGGAGAGGACCCGTACACGCCCGGTTATGCTCCCGAGGCTCCCACGAACCCAGAGACTCATGTGGTTCCGGCGAATCCTTTTGTCTCTTGTCCAATTATGGACGAGATCCAGGCTGCTTACGGCTTCTACCCTATAGAGTCGTTAGATGATAGTGACCCCCTGGAGTTCATTGTGCACTATCCCTACCCCTGGGACCCTAGCCCTCAGGACGTTGGTGAGGAGTGGATCACTACAAAAAAACGCGGAAATAACGACGAATTTAGCGACGGATTCATTCCGTTGCTAATTTAGCAACAGAATAGCGACGGTTTAGTGACGGATTTACTTATTTTAAAAAAAAATTAAAATTTAGCGACGGATTAACGACGGATTAGGGACGGAATTTGCGACGGAAAAATGTTGTCGTTAACTCCGTAGCTAATTTTAGCGGTAAATTGCCGCGCCTAAAATTGCAACGGATTAGCGACGGAAAATTGATCTGTCGTTAAGCTTAATATTGGAGATTTAATTTTTCACAACGTAGCGACGGATTAGCGACGGAAAATTATATCCGTTGCTAGGTAGCGACGGATTATATCCGTCACTACATATAAACACACGCAATATTTGTTTTCTAGCTACGGATTTTAGGATCCGTCGCTAAATAGCGACGGATACTAAATCCGTTGCTAGATCTTTATGATAGAATTTTTTAACTTTTAAAAAATGGAATGGGAATTTTTTTAAAATAAAATTTAGCGACGGAATTTTGATCCGTCGCTATAAATAGCGACGGATTCAAATTCCGTCGCTAAAATATTAAACTCGATTATTTTTTAGTAGGGTTTAGCGACGGAATTGGAATCCGTCGCTACATATAGCGACGGATTTAAAATTCCGTCGCTAGAACAATATGATCAGAAGTTTTATAAAAATGAATGTAGCGATGGAATTGATTCCGTCGCTAAATCTGATTTGAATATACAATAAGATTGGTCAAATAATGATGTAAATGTTCAGCCCTAAACATTGTTCTTCAGACCCATCCGCCGCTCACACTACGCCACTGCCCAATCTGATTTGAATACCAGGACTGCGCCACTGCCCAACGCCGACGACTTCTTCCTTGCGCTGACCACCTACCGCTGCCCGCTGCTCGCCTCGCCGAACCCCCAACGGCGTTGCCTTCTCCGCCGTGCTCATCGCCTTCGCCACCACAGAGACCGCAATAGGGATCGAGGTTAAAGAAGGGAGAGGGAGGTAACATACACTTCGTTATCATACACTTCTTAATCATCAGCTGTAATAACCCCTGCTCTCTAGATCTTTTGCCACTAACTTAATAGTTTAAGGTAGAAAATGACTCAAGATATGGATTGGACTGGTTTTACAGGCGACATAGAGAGGATAGACACAAACGTAGATCCAGACTCTCTCCAAACATAGATCTAAGCATAGATTAAATTCAAGATCACCTCGCTCCAAAAGGTGAGCTCCAGTTTTTTGTCATATTACTCTTCTGCTTGTCCATTTACCTCGTTTATTTGGGTTTCCATTTCCATTTTCTTTAGTTATCTGTACAGACAAACAGACAATGCTCTTTGCTATATATATATATATATATATATATATATATATATATATATATATTATGTATAGAAGTTGTAGAGTCAGTTCATTCCGGGTAGGTCTGATTAGTGAATTGATTTGAAATTCTCAATCGATTACAGAGAGAGAGAGAGAGAGAGAGAGAGAGAGAGAGAGAGAGAGAGAGAGAGAGAGAGAGAGAGAGAGAGAGAGAGAGAGAGAGTCCATATAATACAATCTACTGATGAATCTCCTATTCTACAGGCTAAGCTATTAGACTAAGTTACAGCCACTGAAACTAATAACATATATAATAACAAATAATAATAAAATAAATGTAACTAAATATAACATAACTCACACACCCCTCAAGCGCAAGGTTGAACCTCGCAACATTGAGCTTGCGTCGAAGAGCTTAAAAGCGTGGTGCTGGAAGAGGCTTGGTGAAGATGTCAACGATCTGGTCCTGTGAGGAGACGAAGTTGACCGTGAAATCACCTGATGCAACCTTGTCCCGAACAAAATGATAATCAATTTCCACATGTTTAGTTCTAGCATGAAAGACTGGATTGGCTGCTAGATAAGTGGCACCGAGATTGTCACACCATAAGTGAGCTGGTTTACCTGAGTCAAGTCCGAGCTCACGCAGAAGAGAAATTACCCAGGTGACCTCCGCAGAAAAAAATGGAAATGATTATATTACAAAAAAAATGCAATTAAAATATTTATTACTTTTTTTCCACGTTACATCCGATATTCAGATCTACATTAAAATTGAAATAGGTCACTAATTTTAAAAATAAAATTATATAAAAAAAAAAACTAAATATGTAAGAATAATGATAGATAACATTTGGGGGGCGTTTGGTTCACGGAATGTTAGATTACCTTAGGGAATGTTAGATTGCTGGGAATGTTAGATAACTGAGAATGTTAGATTCCTGTGTTTGGTTTAAAATTGAAGTAGGTAAATAAGACAACGGAAATAAGATAAATTGATTAAAATGCCAAAAACTTAATATTAGTAATAAAATAAGGGAATGTGAGATTACCTAAGAAATCGGGGTCTATCTCACATTCCCTTCCAATAACTAAAAAATTCATCGGGAGGTTATGTTACATTCCTTGGGAATCTTACATAACTTGAACCAAACAGGGGAATCTTATATTTCCCAGCAAATATAACCTTAGTTATCGCATATAACTTGAACCAAATGCCCCCTTGGTATATGATTATAACTGAATCACGAAAAATACAAATAATTGTGAGTGGGAAATAAAGAAATTAATTTTTTTTCTTGTAAATTAAACAATATGAAATCCTTTACATATATGCACCCAAAAAGTTTTTATCCCGAAGTGTGGTTGTTACTACGATCCCAAGAATTTTTGCAAATAACAGGTTCGGTCCACTGGAAATTTTGGCTATGGGCACCATCGTTCCTTGATTCCCTATAAGCCTTCCAATCGCTCAGCACATTTCTGAGATCCACAACCTTCGCATTAACGCTCCGACAGCAGTTGGCGTGAACGGTGGCGACCGCCGCCGCGTCTTTGGTGTCGGTGCAGAAACCGCTGAAATAGAGGACGTCTAAGTACCTGTTGAGATAAATGAGAACAAGAAACAATAACAATGGTAGAAAGTAAAGAATGCAAGATTTACGTGGTTCGGCAATGTAAGATTATAGAATGAACTGTGTTTTATTGAAGAGAATAACCAAAATATTTATAGTGTACAATAGAGGAGAAATAGAGAAGTTACGTTAGAACTAATAACTAGTCTACAGGAATGAATTTAGAACAACAAAATAACATAAGCCATTTATATGCTTAACAGGCAATGTGCCTACATTTACGGAAGTAAAGTTATTCTTTTATTAATTGTGATGGTGATATAAGAAATAAAATTATTCTTTTATTAATTGTGATGGTGATATAAGAAATAAAATTACGTCTTCAATACTAAATAACTAATGTAATGTTGTAAAAGGCACCGCTAGGCGCACTAGCGCGTAGGCAAACGAGCAATAATAGTAAGAAAAACACATTAGTGTACACATTGCACACCTAAAGAAAAAACACTCAGTCGAGTTGGTCGACTCGGGAGACGAGTTTGGCTGACTCAAGATTTGGCTTACTCGGGCGCCGATCTACTCAACTAATGCCTAACGGTAAAATCCCCTTAGCCTACGCACACCTAGATCGCCGCCTAGGTCGATTTTTGCAACAATAGTTATAACTTTTAGCTTAGTGAGAAGTGTTTAATCTAACAAGTGATATCAGAGGTGCTAGGAGAGAAAAATTGAGGGATGAAGGCCGATAAAAGACCTTTAGCGTAGTGGTAAGTGTTTGATTCTAACGGTACCTGACAACAAGCCCCATCTCCTTGAACACTCCAGCTCGTTTCATGAGGGCCAGGATGTCTTGCTCTTTCATTTTGGCCGGGTAGTTCTTCCTCATGTCATACCAGGTTTGGAACAAGGTTATGGTTTTCTTGTTGGATCTTACGTAGTAGAAGCCGGTGTTGATGGGATTGGAGGTGGACCATGGGTCCCCTGTGAATATGTCTGTGCTTATCTGCAAATCCTCTGTGCTATTGCTGCTCAGCCTTGTGAATGGATTCCTCAGCCAAATTATGTCTGTGTCCTGCATTGCCAAAACATACCAATTATATTATAATGAGTTAGTTAATATTCAATTTAGTTATTAATATCTTTTTGTATTTAATTAAATCCTTGACTTTAATAGCTTTATTTAATTGCGTCCTTTGTAACTGTAGTCTGATAATTTTTTCTCTATTAATATCCAATTTAGTCTTTGATTATAATGATTTTATCCAAATTAGTTCTCGCATTTTTCTTGATTTAGTCTTTGATTTTAACAACTGAAGACTCAATTAGGTAAAAATCATCAAAATCGAGAATCTAATTAAGCACAAAAAAATATTTAGGACTAAATTAATTTTTTGTCCTAGATTTATAGGTGACAGTCCACTTTTAGTCCTTTTTTATTAGAATATCTACATTTGGTCCTAGTATTATTGTGACATGACCATTTTTAGTCCTCTTTCAAGAAAATAGTTTTAATGTTGTTAAATACAAAGTCATTCCGGCCTTCAATTACGTATTTTTCAAAAAATAAACATAAAAATATAACGGGGTCAATTCACTTTGTATAAAAATTATTAAAATGCCTTTATATTTAACAACATTTCAACAATTTTGTTGACGGATGACAAACAATGGTCATGTCACAATAATACTAGGACAAAATGTGAATGTTTGATAAAAAGGATTAAAAATGAACTGACACCTATAAATTTAGGACCAAAAATAGAATTAACTCCTAAATTAAGTATTAACTCATATTATAATCTATTATTAAAAATGTTTTCATCCTCAATTACAAGTGCATTCCCTTTTTCCACTAAGCTTAATCATTCTCAAAGCGGCTATTTTTATTCAATTATGTTAACTATTTATGACTGATATTCAAAGCCTTAAAAATTAATAGGCTTTTTAGAAATATTAATTAAATGTTTCAATATCATCCTTGGTTACTTGGTTTAATCCAAACGCAGGAACATAATTTATCTCAATTCTATGTTTTTTTTAATCCTAATTGCATGTCCAAAAAATATAAACTTGGATAAAATATTTGTTTTATCTTGTATGCTTGAATTAAAATAATAAAGAAAAAGTGTCAAAGAAGTCATTAAATTTATGGTTCCTGTGTAATTGAATCATTGCCATGAAAAAAAAAGTGTGCAATTTTAACCCATTAAACAAGTAAAATATGTGTAATTTGAACATTTTGTTTTCAATTCTTTGCAGTAGAATCCGATCATATTAATTACTTACATGGTATATACTAATAAGAATCTTCATTTCCTCTGTCATACTAATTGATCGAGATTAAAGATTGAAACGTTTTCAACTTAAATTACAATAAAAGAAATCATAAAATTGAAATGTCTCAATTGCACATATAATTTGTTTATTTAATGGTGCAATTCCACATTTTTTAAGTTTTGTGACCAAATACCACAAAAGCAATAAGTCTTGTTCCAAATAACAATGACATTGTTAGATTTAACTCCAATTCCGTTTTTTTAACCCTCATTTTTTAGGATGCCTAAGGTAAATAATTATTGGATCTGGATAAGCATTGCTACCTAGAGGATAATTGAAGAAAAATACACTATATCACTTTAGGGTTTAGGGTTTAATTCAAGAAAAAGGTCTATTCTCCCTATTTTTCTAAAAATATTTAGGGTTTAGGAATTAAAATAACAATAATAAATTAGTACCGTGAAGATAAAGTTGTAACCGCGTTTAAGAACATCCAGGAGGAACAGCGTCCTCCTCCACATCATATCAATAAAATCTTTGGACATGAAGATCTTCTCGCCGGAAAAATCGACGCCGCCGGCGCCGTCCGTATTCAATCCGTAGCAGTGCAGCCGCCGGAAAACGCAGCGTTCATAGGCGGTGTGATCCATGGCAACCACCAGCAAGTGGTCGACCAATCCCCGAGTCCCTTCCCCCTCCCAGAAGCCCTCCAGGAAAAGATCCAACATCGAAGGGTTGTCGTCGCTCACGGGCTCCACGTACGCCTTATTGATTACGGTTATGATGACCGTGTTGGACGCCATTGAAGCCTTCCTCAAAGCCGCGTCGAGGTTATCTCTCGCCGGCGAAACAGGCGAGTATGGAGCCCAGCTACAAAGATACAGAATGGCGACTATGGTGAAAACGAGCAATAATGTGAGTGTTGCGATGTTACTCTTGCCGTGCCCAATTTTTGATGTCTTCATCATCTTGATGAATATTATATTTTGGTGTGGTGTGGTGTTTGCAGCTGACTCTACAACTTCTATACATATATATATATATATATATATATATATATATAGCAAAGAGCATTGTCTTTTTGTCTGTACAGATAACTAAAGAAAATGGAAATGGAAACCCAAATAAACGAGGTAAATGGACAAGCAGAAGAGTAATATGACAAAAAACTGGAGCTCACCTTTTGGAGCGAGGTGATCTTGAATTTAATCTATGCTTAGATCTATGTTTGGAGAGAGTCTGGATCTACGTTTGTGTCTATCCTCTCTATGTCGCCTGTAAAACCAGTCCAATCCATATCTGAGTCATTTTCTACCTTAAACTATTAAGTTAGTGGCAAAAGATCTAGAGAGCAGGGGTTATTACAGCTGATGATTAAGAAGTGTATGATAACGAAGTGTATGTTACCTCCCTCTCCCTTCTTTAACCTCGATCCCTATTGCGGTCTCTGTGGTGGCGAAGGCGATGAGCACGGCGGAGAAGGCAACGCCGTTGGGGGTTCGGCGAGGCGAGCAGCGGGCAGCGGTAGGTGGTCGCGCAAGGAAGAAGTCGTCGGCGTTGGGCAGTGGCGCAGTCCTGGTATTCAAATCAGATTGGGCAGTGGCGTAGTGTGAGCGGCGGATGGGTCTGAAGAACAATGTTTAGGGCTGAACATTTACATCATTATTTGACCAATCTTATTGTATATTCAAATCAGATTTAGCGACGGAATCAATTCCATCGCTACATTCATTTTTATAAAATTCTGATCATATTGTTCTAGCGACGGAATTTTAAATCCGTCGCTATATGTAGCGACGGATTCCAATTCCGTCGCTAAACCCTACTAAAAATAATGAGTTTAATATTTTAGCGACGGAATTTGAATCCGTCGCTATATAGCGACGGATCAAAATTCCGTCGCTAAATTTTATTTTAAAAAAATTCCCATTCCATTTTTAAAAGTTAAAAAATTCTATCATAAAGATCTAGCAACGGATTTAGTATCCGTCGCTATTTAGCGACGGATCCTAAAATCCGTAGCTAGAAAACAAATATTGCGTGTGTTTATATGTAGTGACGGATATAATCCGTCCTACTAGCAACGGATATAATTTTCCGTCGCTAATCCGTCGCTACGTTGTGAAAAATTAAATCTCCAATATTAAGCTTAACGACAGATCAATTTTCCGTCGCTAATCCGTTGCAATTTTAGGCGCGGCAATTTACCGCTAAAATTAGCTACGGAGTTAACGACAACATTTTTCCGTCGCAAATTCCGTCCCTAATCCGTCGTTAATCCGTCGCTAAATTTTAATTTTTTTTAAAATAAGTAAATCCGTCACTAAACCGTCGCTATTCTGTTGCTAAATTAGCAACGGAATGAATCCGTCGCTAAATCGTCGTTATTTCCGCGTTTTTTTGTAGTGATCACTCCTCACCAACGTCCTGAGGGCTAGGGTCCCAGGGTAGGATAGTGCACAATGAACTCCAGGGGGTCACTATCATCTAACGACTCTATAGGGTAGAAGCCGTAAGCAGCCTGGATCTCGTCCATAATTGGACAAGAGACAAAAGGATTCGCGCGGAACCACATGAGTCTCTGGGTTCGTGCGGAGCCTCGGGAGCATAACCGGGCGTGTACGGTCTCTCCCTCCATCATCTTGTATATAATCATCATAATCCATACCCTGACACACATACTCCGGTGAGCTTTCGGAGCTCACCGGGCTGTAAGAACTGACGCTAGACTGCATCTGATAAAAACACAGTGAAGTGTAGTTAGCACGACGGCTAAGTAAGGATATCCAAGGGTTATTTAAAACTAAGTAAAGGTTTTGAAAACAAAAGATTACTTAGGATACCCTATACCTTACTCATCTGCAGGATTCTACCTGCAACAGTTATAATCAACAGCTTGCATACATCATGAGTAGAATTCAATAATGTTGATAACATTCCTTCTTGACAAGGTCATTTAGTAATCATTCACATACTCAATAATATAATGTTAAACAGATAAGCATACTAGCAAGTAATATAAACATAATTCGTACATCTTGCTTGTAATCATTTTAGTAGAAAACTTTTCCTCACAAAGAGATCTCTCATTTTTCACCTTTCAAAGAGTAAGATTACCACACAACTTTGGGTATTTAATTACTTGTCACATCTTTCTTTCCCGTAGCTACGGAGTAACTACATTCACATTTCAAAATTCTTCTTAGTCCTAGATAGAGAGTGTGAGGCCTTTGGAGTCCTTTTCTCCACTTCTGACCACTTGGATCGTTGAACTCGGGTTCAGTGGTCATCGCCCGGTCTAATACTGATCCCCTGGACTTATAAGAGCGTTGGAATGATTTCCTAGCTAGCCTCAC
>CP025652.1:18959889-19204296 GCA_003576665.1 Ipomoea trifida | reverse complement strand
ATATATATATATATATATATATATATATATATTGAACACCAGCTGAGCAATAACTAACTGGTATATTAGAACTCAAAAAAAAAAAAAAAAAAAGGAGGGGTGAACCCAAACAGAAAGAAAGCTACCTTCTCATGTTCCTCTTTGGTATATTAATATCAGAAACTAAGTCATAATGAGGTCAATCTCTACTGATCTGTCAGGTTTGATGAAATAAACAAACTCCAAACTTATAAAGGAAATGCCATTACTAGATTACTATTATTTTTTTACTTCTGATTTTATTAATGAATTTGTGTTTTTAAAAAATACTAACACACTATAGCTACATGCAAAAAATACTGTACGTTCCCTAGATATTGAATTTTTTTCTAATGATATGTATGTGCTTATAGGAAGTTTTTGACTTTTCAAATGTAGAATTGTTTGTGTTTATGATCTTCAATTTGCTGCCTCCAATCCTTACCAAGGAAGTAATAAATCATCCACTATTGATGTGTTATTACTTATTAGCATTCCTTACTATCTTTGATAACTTTAACATATTCAAGTTGCCTCAACCTCTCTTCTTGTGCATAACTCATTGAATATTTCGGTTGTAAAAGGGTCAGTGGTTTTGATATGGCACCTCCTTCTACTACAACTTGCCTGTTGCGAGTGCCGCTCCAGGTACAAATATCATTACTATTTTAAATTACTCTTTCTTGATAACTTTCATGTTTTTCTAGGAAATAGTGTGGAAGTCCATTTCAAAATGCATGGTTTCATTTTGGTAAGAATTTTATAATTTATTTGTAGGCTATTTGGTATGTGTCCTAGTCACTAGATTGACTGTTGATATGTGAAGATATGTGCTGATGTTTTAGTTCACTGTTTTAATTTTGCATTTATTAGGTTTTAATAGCAGTTTGGGGCTCTTCCTATGATGCCTGTTCAAGCAATGACTCAACATTATCAGGCAACCAGACATGCTCGGAGAGTTTATGTTGGAGGACTTCCTCCAAATGCAAATGAGCAGGTATTATACTCCCACTGGTTTTGCTTAGCTTGATACCATCACCTTTTTTTTTTCAACACAGTGACTTTAGTTTATGTGTTTGGTTTCTTTATATTTTCATGACATTACAAGACCCATCTACTGTTCTTATATGCTACAGCAATTTCCTAGTACATGGTGTGTTTTTCTTGATTGTGCATTTTAGTTGTATTGTTTTTGGCATCAGCACTTGTGGTTTGTTTTCGGCATCATCTTTTCTTCAGTGAAATGTGCTATTATGTATTTAAATGTTATGCATTATGCAGTATGCTTACATATGCCATTATTTACTCTGCACTCCAAACCAATGACATTGACACCATTCACTCTGCACTCCATCTGCACTCAATAAGTAATCCCATCCTCTTTTATGTTTTCATATTTTTTATGTTTGTCTACTTCTACAGTCTACTCATGTTAGATTAGAAAAGAAATTGTTTTATTATTTATTACTTATTAGATTTTGTTTTATTATTCATTAGTCATTACTTATTAGATTATGTTAAGTATTATTCATTACTTGGTGTAGGAGTTGAAGCACCAAAAAATTTCAATGTTGTAATATGTAAGTAGTGTTTTTCTTTCTTCTGTTTCTTCTTCCAATTTGATCCTGAATCTTCTTTAATGTATATACTATATACACATTATCAATCACTGATTTTATCTATTTCTCTAGATTTATCTTATGTTCCTTGATTTTTAGTTTAGTACATAGTTCAAAACCAGTTTGTTCCTTGCCCTCATAGGAATAGGCCTGGATTTAGCAACTTTCTCTGTAGATGACCCAAAAAGATTGGGTAAGTCACTTTAAATAATGATTTATAATTTTACTGTAGAAATATATGTCTGATATGTGTGATTCTTTTTTACTGTGTGTGACACCCAACCTCACATAGGCTGAGATAGCTAAAACTTAACATAAAAGCTGCCAATCTCAACCAACAAACCAAACATAGCGGAAGCAATTTAAACTTAAGGGCGTCATGCCACACCTAGGTATAAACATAGCCTAGATGCACAGGCTAAACATGAAACGAACTAAACTGTCATATCATAAAACCGGAATAATAATCCTCAAACATTATCCATAACTATCCAAAAGGAATACCCAAAGTACTAAACAAGAGTATCATAATGTCTCACGGCTCACAGGCCAACAAACCAAGTCTAAACAGAACCAACTAAGGCTAAACATCCTCATAGGAAAGCTCTAGCGCGCTCGCGATGTAACTACTCCATACCTGGAAAACACGCAAAGAACCATTAGCAAAAGAATGCTAAGCAACCACCATTCACACCCGCAAGGAAATATAGATATACATAAGCTTGTAAATAGGTTTACACACCCATATAGAATATAAACACCAACGAACTGTACAACAGTGCAAATCGATACTCAACAAGGATAAACTGAACGAATCACAAACCAAGACTCAATCAAATAAAGCCAATAACCAATAACGAAAGCATAATGCATAACGAATCATAAATGAGATACCAACTGAACACAATCCAAAAGGGAACATCCAAACTCAAGAGAATGACAAGGTATCAACCGAACAATCCAAAGAACTCATAAGAACCAACAAAGAAGGACATCCCAACACCAACCTCCCAACCAAACCGAGCCAACCATCAAACCAAGTCACACCACAAGTCAGAAGTCAATAGTCACGAGTCAGACGGGGTGATGAGTCCCACTCACAGGGACCAAAGTCCAATAGTAACCAATAGTAACCACAGGGGTAATCAACCCAATCACAGGGGTAGCGAACCCAATAGTAACACAATAGTAGACAACCAATAGTACCCAATAGTCCACAATAGGAGCACATAGTAGTAACACAATAGTCCACAACCAATAGTAACCAATAGTCCACAATAAGAGCACAATAGGTCCACCATAGTAACACAATGGTCCACCACCACAACCATACTCCAACACCAACTCAACCAACCAAGACGTGGGTTCATCTCAAATATGAACACCAACCAACTCCCAGATTATGAATCAAAAGATCAATAGACCAAGGACACCAAAAGATGGAAACCAAAGGCATGAATCAATACTCCAAACTAAGGCATCAAATACTCAATGAAAGACATGAATAAATACTCCAAATACATGGTGAAATACCCAACAAAACAATCCAACAATGATCTGAAACAAGGGACCAACAACAGACAACAATAGCAGAAAGTTGCTCTCTGGAAACCATTTCCCAGTGAACTAACGGAAACACTCTCCGCGAACACTGTCCTCCGCGAACTCCTCCGCAAGGAGAAGCCGGACCCCTCAACGGGCACTCCCTCCGCCCAAGCCATCCGTTGCCACCTTGCGGATCGCCTAGCGGTTACATTATACCGTTCGGGTCTTCCGCAAGGCCAACCCCAAATCCAGATTCCAGAACCAAAGCAGACATGAACAAATCCAATTTCCAGAATACAAAATCAGACCAAAGACACTCACATTTCATCCAATTTAGAGTCCAAGAATAAGGAAATCCATAACATCATGATCATACAACACAAGACAAAATCAAGATGAAATCCATAACATCATTGATCATACAACAATATACCAGTTAGTTATTGCTCAGCTGGTGTTCAAATATATATATATATATATATATATATATATATATATATAATATTAATCAAATGTGGCCGTGCTCTTAGGTGTGGCCGTGCGGTCACACACCACTCAATGTTACGAAATACACCTCTCAATGTTAAGAAACACACCACAATGAAAATACACAAAAACACCATAAAACACACCACACACCCAAAATAATGCACCATAACTCCCATGCCCCTAATGGTGCATTTGCTAATACTGTGTGGTGTATATTTGCATACCTAGTGGTGTGTTTTTGGGTGATGCGTCCCTAACGATGCATATTTGTGTGGTGCATTTTCTAACACTGGGTGGTGTATATCTGTATACATAGTGGTGAGGCCGCACTGTTCACACCTAAGAGCACGGCCACACTTGAACATGACCCTATATATATATATATATATATATATATATATATATATATATATATATATATATAAGAAATATAATACAAGTCAATGTTGTTTTCTTCATTGTACCTTTTACAATTATTTTCAAAGAGTTAATTCTATTTTTGTCCTAGATTTATAGGTAGTACTCCATTTTTAGTCATTTTTTATTAGAACATTTACATTTGGTCTTAATATTATTGTGACAGAACCATTTTTGGTTTTCCGTCAATAAAATCATTGAAATTATATTAAACACAAGTGCATTTTGATCTCTTTTTTTTTTTTTAAAACAAAGTTAGTTGATTCGCTATATTTTTATTGTTACGTTTTTGAAAAAAAATTCTCTATTTAAAGACTGAAATGTCCTTGTATTTATGAGAATTTAAATGATTTTGTTGATAAAGGACCAAATATGATCATGTCACAATAATAGTATGACCAAAATGAGATGTTTTGAAAAAAAAAAAAAGGACTAAAAGTTGAATGACACTTATAAATCTAGGACAAAAAATGGAATTAACTCTATTTTCAAAATTTACCCTTTATATTTTTTAGAGTTAATACCCAATTTTGTCCTCGACTATAGTGATTTTTCTTGATTTAGTGCTAAACGACTTGTTGTGCTTAATTAGGTCATCGATTTTAATGGTTAGTTACTTTGATATCTTATTAGTTATTTTTATTATATTTAAAATGGTTATATTATTATTATTATTATTATAAATGTAATTATATTATAAACAAAAAATAAAATGTTTAATTATACAATTCTGCTCATTTCCCGGAAAATGAACCAAACATACCAAGAAAGTTTTTTAAAATGCAACCAAACACTGAAAATGAAAATATTTTGTGAAAAAATGACTCATTTTCCTGGTTTCAAAACACAGCTTAAAGTATTTAGATACAAAGAAAAAATAGCATAAATTTTTTGTATCTGTTGCAACTTGAATGCTGTACATTATAGCTAATCTTGCTAACAAAATATCTCAGAGTTTCATATAATTGAGCAATTATTAAAACCCCATTATGGTAGTTGAAGATGTTTTTTTTTTTTTTTTTTTTTGAAGGTAAAGTAGTTGAAGATGTTGATCATATATAAGTTAACCATTCATAAATCTCATTTTCTGAAAACAACCATTCATTAAATCTCTAAATTGAAATTATTGAATACATTGAACCGTGAATATCATTGCTTAATAAGCCAAGCCATTAATTAAGGCTATTATTTTGTGATTAGTGCACGGGGAAAACAATTAACCAAATCTTATAATACAAATTATCTACCCCACCTCCCAAAAAAAAAATCAAGGGAAATAAATTATGTGTCATACATTTATATTCAAATAATATAATTCTTGAAAAATGATCAAATTGACCCTCTAAGTCAATCGTATAGTGCAATTGGATCCCTAATTAATTTTTTTTAAAAAAAGCTTCTTTAAAACCCCTAAACCAATAAAATAGTCCAATTGAGTCCCAAAGTGACATATTTAGCAGGTTAGTCATTCTCGAGTTAACACATGCCTTTTTAAAAAAATTAAAACTTTTTATTTTTAAATTTGAATTTTTTTTAAAAAAAAATTCAGCCATCAGCTGTTAAGGGTAAACGACCACAGCTGTCTACTAACAGTCATTAGTCTTTATAACAGTTGATTGTGAATGGAGTACTCACATTAGAATATGTGAAGTCTGAGAGAAATATTGCATATCCTCTCACAAAAGGACTAAACAGAAAGGTCATCCTTGACACATCAAGGGAGATGGACTTAAACTCAGTGAAGTAAGGAATTCATGATGGACACCACAATCGTGGTCAAACGCAGTCATGAAAAGACTTACATACCCATGTGAAACTAAACATGAGATGCCCTTAAATAAATAATCTACATTGAGTTAGATATTAATAGTCAACGGGTTTTGAGTTCCAAAGAACCTGCTTGTTAAGGGCTGGTGTCAGTGGTGTGTGCACTTGAGTTCAAAACATATACTTCTCAATGAGTTCAAGAGATAGTTCACTCTTGAGAAGTAAGTTACTCAAGTCACTACGTGTCAATTCAAGTTTAAAAACTGGCATTAAGGTTAGCTCTTGCATTTTGATCAGACATCATTCGCTCCTACGCCTATTTAAATGTGTAGGGGATTGTTGGATATTGCATTCAATTAGGTGTGGTTTCCCTTAGCCTTTTGTCCCACATTGCTTTCATCAGAAATTTTTCCCTCCTTTTTAATACCAACTTTTTGGAGTATTTGAAATATTATGGAGGGAAAAGAAACCAGAACCCCACGCGCGCGTCGTCATAGTCAACCGCCTGCGTGATTCGGTTCGGTTCACACGCGTGCGATGTGTGGTGTGGTAATTTTTTACACGCCTTTTTATTTATTTATGAGAATTCCGTTGTTTTTTCCCATCTAGAATTAAACTTGTTGAGCTCAAATTAGTCTCTTAATTCCGTGGCCTATACTAACGCAACTGTTAGTTTGTTCCGCTTTTTATGCGGATTTCTTGTGGCTAGAGTTGGGGAGGCAGTTGTTTCGAAGGCTATAAATACCTACCTTCCCTGAGCTTTCAAATCATCCTTCTTCATTCTATTCTTTCTCTCTTCTGTCGTTTCTCTCATATGAGCATTCTTAGTCAGCTTCGCCTGCGTTTTAATTATGCAAATTAATTTGCACTAGTTCTGTGTTAGCAAATCGAAAGAAACCGGGTTTAAGACCGCAAAATCTCCAGAAAGTCACTTTTAAGGCAGTGTCTTGAACATGTCACAGACTTCCTTTGTCACATTTTGCAAACAACTTCTCCAACCTACATTAACGTAGTCTACGTTACGACATTTTCTACACCTTTTTCTAAGAGCTTGATCATGATTAATTGATGCTCATTATTTCTTGCTTCAAGTTATATCTCTTTCTCATAACTCTTTAGAGACAAGGTAAATTGATTATATGATGGATATATATGGTGGTTTGGTAAGCATTGCCATCTGAAGGGCATTGAGACCTCTTGCCAACTGACAGTTTCATCTAGACATTTTTTAATGGTTGCTAAGCTATCACCAAATACATTTGAATTTTAATAAATAATTATCACGTGACAAATTATATATCTTTGATCAGTGTCGTAATAGTTAATGGAACAAACATCACTTTCTCTTTAGATATAGGAAAAGTTTTATATTCAATACTAGAGTTTATTACCGAAATGGTCCCTCGACTATTGTGAAATTATCAATTTGGTCCTCGACAATTTTTCGTGCCTAATTAAGTCCCTTGACTTTGAAAATTTAACCAATTTGGTCCTCCGTTTATTTTGCCGTTAAATAACCATTAAATCAGGACCAAATTGGTAATTTTGCTATAGTCAAGGGACTATTTCAGCGAAAATTAATTACCAATTTGGTCCCTTAACTATAGTAAAATTACCCATTTGGTCCCGATTTAACGGATGTTTAACAGAAAAATAAATGGAGGACTAAATTGGTTAAATTTTTCAAAGTCGAGGGACTTAATTGGTCACGAAAAATTGTTGAGGACCAAATTGGTAATTTCGCAATAGTCGAGGTACCATTTTAGTAATAAACTCTTCAATACTATTACATTGTAAGTAGTACTAGTTTCATCAAGATTGAGCAATACCTCTGCAACAATACTGCCAACTGCCAAGTAACCATATTATTGGTGTTTCCTTGCCATCCTCTTTTTTAAAGCTTCTGGTAGTTTGCTTTCCTTGATAGTTGATAGGCTATGAACCAAAGAAAGAACTTGAGATTTCCAAAGCAAATAACTAGTTTGGATTTACTTCATATATGGTTACAAAACTAAAGCATTGATGAAAATTTTGAATAATGAATTGACCGAAGTTTCTTTGTTTTCAATCACAAGATAATGGTTTTGTTTCTCTTCTTCTGGTGTATGTTGGCTCAGATACAATAAAGAAGATCAAAGAAAATTTTGATTATATACATACACACGAGAGAAGAAAAAATGAAAATAAAAAAAAATAGGAACGATATATATATATATATATATTATAATCATTGTGTTTGATGCTATTTTGCTTGATATCTTCCTCATCCTCTGGTACATCTTGATTTGATGAATGCCTTTTTGCTTAGTTTATATTACATTGTATATAACATTAAGCCAAGAGTCGTTGTAGTATAGTGGTGAGTATTCCCGCCTGTCACGCGGGTGACCCGGGTTCGATCCCCGGCAATGGCGTTTCTTGTTTTCTACAATTTTCTGTTATCTTCCGTATAAGGATAAACAGAAAATATTATCAGACAAGAAAGTCCGACCTGCCGGATTCGAACCAGCGACCTAAGGATTACAGACCGGATTGATTCCAACTACAGTCCTCCGCTCTGCCAACTGAGCTAAGGTCGGATACGTCATTAAGTTCCAATTACTCAATTTTATTCATAATTAAAATAGGACAAAAGCAACTAGTGCTGTTCTGGTGAATGCCACAGTAGGGAGCTGCGCACCCTATACGACGTAGTTCCGTTGAGCACCAAACAGCTAATTTAAAAGGTAATCTCTCCATGGTAGTTTGATCTTATAACTATTCATTTTGAATGGTAACAGATGTATCAATACAACACATCATAATTAACATATTAATGTTGTTTTAAAATATAAAATAATATTCTTTATCTTTTTTGGTCTCATTTCTTTTTATTCGGCGGTCCACATTCTACATTTTCAACTTCTACGATACTTTAGAGCAAAAGATTAATACAAGAACATGATTTCACTTTAAGGTCGTCCACATACCAAGTGGCCTTGAGAAAAGATCATCAAATTATTAGAACAAGAAATTTTAGTCTTGGAGACTATCTGGGTAGAACCTTAGATAATTCTTTGAAGCGTTTGAGTGATATAGAATGGTGGAATTTACTTGTAATTTGATCATCTTAACTTTTTAACCTTTTTCACGCTTTAGGAGGGACTCTATTTATCAAGTCGAGGAGCTAGAAAATTTTGAATTTTTGAAATATTTTTTGTTGGTGCCTTTTGAGATTATGGGTGTCCAAAGACTATCATATAATCTTTTCTCACAACATGTCTCCATTTCCTTTTAGGTGAAAGGAATGTCCCTTATTGGTAAAGTTTTACAAAAACATGTTTGCTACTTTACAAAAAATAACTTGCAGTAGTCAGAAATTTTTGGAAAAGTGATCAATAGCCCTTTACAGAAATTATTAAAACCCCATTATGGTAGTTGATGATGCTGATCATATATAAGTTAACCATTCATAATTTATTTGAAAACAACAATTCATAATTTATTTGAAAACAACCATTCATAAATCTCTAAATTGAAATTATTGAATACATTGAACCGTGAATGCCATTGCTTAATAAGTCAAGTCATTAATTAAGGCTATTATTTTGTGATAAGTTCAATAGTGTGAGAATCTATGTGAGGTCCAGATCTTGAAATGACCATGGCTGTCAATGTTAGATTGTTAGACAACCATGGCTATCCTCGCCGGACAACCACGAAATTTTGTTGGTTTCACAACTGTAGCAGATTCTGAGCTAGGGTTCTTTCTTGGTCAAGGGGGTGGAAGCCTGCTTAGTCGTATTTTAGTGCGAGCTCTCCAATAAACATAGTTAGCCCATGTTAACTCAGATGGCCTCAAGATTCTATCCATCCTGAAACATTTAAACACAGGTAAGACAAAACGCACAAGTAAAAGAGTAAAGAAAAACACTAAATGCACAGCATGCATATGATGATCACTTGAGTTCAAGAAACACGAAACACCAAGACCTTTGGACTAATAAATTAAGTCTCAAGGCTCTGATACTAATTGTAAAATCGTGAGTCTTGAATGCAAGGAAAATCATAACTAATTCGAACTTAGATTTTAATTAAATTAATTATCTGTGTTAAGCTCTATGTCAGACAAAGAAGCACACAGAAAGTAAAGATTAAAATAAATGCAAAAAAATAAAGGAACAAGAAACACAACGATATGTATACGCAGTTCAGAGAAACTTCTCTTACGTCTACGGGGCCATCCAAAAGTGAGACTCAACTCCACTAGATGATCACTGAGATTATAAGAGGTATCAATGATCTTCCATACAACTATGGCCTAATCATTCAAACCCAATCTTTATCCGTCAATGACACAATGCTTTGTGACCTTGCAGTATAAATGGCCAAGTGAATTATATAATTAAGTTGTATGTAAACTTATATGCAATGATTAAATTGAAGGGAGGGAGATAATCTATACAAAGAATATATGGGCTTGTCTTAAGCTTTTGTTGGTTTTATTGCTACTTTAAAATTATAAGTTTGTATTTATTTGTTGGATGGCAATGCCTAAAGTTCAACAAGGATTGAAGAGCTACTACAAGAGGACCATAATGTAAAACACATGAGGGAAAGCTTTCAAAAGTCATAAACAATATTCTCTTCTTTCAAAACTTACCAGGCAACTCAGTATCCATGATATTCGAGCAGCAACTACCTCCAACTACTCAAATGGTGAAGCAGGTAAAAATATTAGGCTTAATACTCTTTCCAGATCTGATTTTCACATTTAGTGTGTTTCGAATGGACATATTGTGTATCAAGTTATATAGAGTATGTATGCATTTGATTAAAACTTTGTGAACATTTAGACTTGGTGATTGGAATTGTTCATTGTATTTTGAAGTATACGATAATTCTAGTGTATTTTGAAATACTTTACATACTAGTAGAAGATGATTATACTAAAGTATTGATGCATTGGTATTTATTGTCTTTAGATAAATTGTTTTTATTATATTATTATGATTAAAATCAAAATAGGTTAAAAACAACGGTTTAAAACTATTGTCTATGAATGTGAGAATAATGGTTTTTAACCGTTATCTTATATATCAAAGACAATAGTTAACAACAGTTGTCTATCGGCGTGACTTTCAACAACGCTTGTTTTAACAACACACAATAGACAACAGTTTTTAACCGTTGTCTATGCATGTGACTTCCAACAACACCGGTTTCAACAACAATTAATAGACAACGGTTAAAAAACGTTGTCTTTTTTAGAAAAGACATCGATTAAAAACCGTTGTCTATGTGCGTGACTTTTAACAACACCTGTTTCAACAACACTCAATAGACAATGGTTTAAAAATTGTTGTCTTTCATAGAAAAGACAACAGTTAAAAACCATTATCTGTGTGTGACTTTTAACAACACCGATTTCAACAACGCTTAATGGACAACGGTTAAAAACCATTGTCGTTGTCTATGTACATGACTTTTAACAACACTGGTTTCAAAAACACTCAATTGACAATAGGTTGATTTGTGTGCTATTGGGCTTGGGTTGCTTAATAGATGGGTTTTGACTTGGATTTGACCCATTAAGACTATATGTGGACCACATAATTTTAGAAATTGTGGATAATATAAATTGGTTTGAAGATAAGAAATTATGAACCTGGATGTGATGGTATCCCGATACATTTCTCATATTTAATTCAAATAATTAAATTAAATATGAAAATCATCCAAAATGATGGAGTTTGTTAGATTTCTCCTACACACTCACCACTATAAATAATAGTTTCATTTTAAAAGAAAATGAATTCTGAAGATCTACATATCGAAACTCCGCCGGAATCTCACCAGGATACATATATCCAGAAGCGCTCCATTCATTGAAGGCCCTTCACCACTATAAATAGTAGTTTCATTTTAAAAGAAAAGGAGTTCTGAAGATCTACATATCGAAACTCCGCCGGAATCTCACTAGGATACATATATCCAGAAGCCCTTCCTTCATTTTAAAAGAAAAGGATCTCACCAGGATACATATATCCAGAAGCCCTCCATTCATTGAAGGCCCTTCACCACTATAAATAGTAGTTTCATTTTAAAAAGAAAAGGAGTTCTGAAGATCAACTCCGCCGGAATCTCACTAGGTACATCCTCGTTCGCTCCTGGTGGCATGGGAACTGGCCCAGGGAAAGTTGTCACTTATGGGAATCAACCGCGAGTTCTCCCGGAATTCTTCCTCACAAAGAGAGCTCACTTGGCACTTGAGCTACCCCATTGGGTTTATGCTTCCTATTTTTGTTAATACTCTATAGAGTATAATTATTCCCATCTTTGTGGATACCTCTTTTGTAAAAGCACTGGAACCATGTACGAGGCAAGAGCTAACACATTTCAATGGTATACTACATAGATTCTACTAGAACATCAGTACACTTCTAAACATTGAAAACATAATCAAATGAATTGACAATAATACAAAAAAAAAAAAGAAAAAAAAAAAGACTGGATTCCAAAGATGGAGAAATCAAGAATCATATCTTAGAGCTATACATGCAGGAGGAGTATAACCTCAAATGTATTTGATTAGAGAATACGACATGGTTTATATTTTCTTCTCTGTTTCTTGGATTTGGAAGGTTGCAGAACCGCCTTAATTGCAGCGTCAAAAACAGCTTTCACATTCTGCAGTGAAATAATTTGTGTTTCTTTGTCATATTTGCATGGTCAAAAATATTGTTGAATAGGAGCTAAAAGTTAAAACAAATTGAATAGGGTAAAAATTGTTTATGAAAAGATATGAAACATCATTAATGAGATAAAATGGTTTGAATGGAACATATATTATAATATAAGTTAAGAGTAAATTGCAGTTTTTGTCCTGTGACTATTGAGGTCTTGTTAATTTGAGTACGCGACTTTAAAAAGTAACAATTTAGTCTTCTAACTATGCATTTTTTAACAGATTTGGTCCTTCCGGCTAAATCACCGGCCAAATTTGACCGGAAAATCGCAAACCATTTATAATTAATTACCAGTGAGGGCAAAACAGTCATTTATGTTATAAAAAAGCTGAATTCCACCGGGATGATGAAGGCGCCGCCGGCTTCACTCTCTTCATGCGACCAGGCGTTTCAGATCTGTCGGCCTTTGTTGCGATCACCGGCCAAATCACTGGCCTTTGTTGCGATCTGTCGGCCTTTTCAGATCTCTTCATGCGACCAGGCTTCACTCTCTTCATGCGACCGGGATGAGGATCACCCTATTCACTTTGTTGGACATTCGGCTGGTGCCCAGGTTGTGCGTGTTTTACAGCAAATGTTGGCTGACAAGGTTTGGTTTGTTATCCTTATAATCAATTCCAGAAAATCTGGTTTAGCCTATGCTTTTTACAACAAACAAAAGTACAAAACTAAGACTTAATTGCTCCAATCATAGGCATTCGCGGGATATGAAAATACTTCAGAGAAGACGATTTCGGAGGAAGAAGAAGACATGGGCGGTGGGGATAAAGGAGGAAGAAGAAGACATGACGTGAATGGACCATTTTACCCCCATGATTAAACAATTTTAAAACATTTATGTTTTTCCGGCAACATTTGGCCTGTGATTTGGCCGGAAGGACCAAATCTGTTAAAAAATGCATAGTTAGAAGACTAAATTGTTACTTTTTAAAGTCGCGTACTCAAATTAACAAGACCTCAATAGTCACAGGACCAAAACTGCAATTTACTCTATAAGTTAATATACACTATAAGATATTTATAAATGTTTTTTATTGAATTAATTTCATGTTTATCTAGATTAATCTCTGTGTGTATATATATATGTCTGTGTAGAGAGAGAGAGAGAGAATACATTGGCTAGATGATTTATCCCAATGTATATTCAAAAAAAAAATTATTTTTCCATAATTGACGCACAAAATATATTTGATATCAACTAATCCATTTGTGTGTTATCACATATGACACATTTACAAATTAACACACATTATAAATATTATACAAAAATTGAAGTATAAAGTTGCAAAACAGATGTATGTTGAAACTGATGTTGCACGGATTATTATAGCAAGACACTGGATAGAAAGAAAATAACAAAAGAAATATTATTACAGATGATTATACTTAAACTTAGTGATTACAAAGTTTGTCCTAAACGCCATTATATAGTGTTTAAGATAACTAGAGAGTAGGATCAAAACATGAAATTAGAATCCCTATAATATAGGATCTTAACAGAAGAAACGAATTACTTATAAGTAAATAATAAATCAGAATTATGTCAGTCCAACATCCCCCTTAATTATGATTTGGGAGGGTCTTTGTTGGAGAAACATTCAAAGTCTTCAATTCTTTCTATGCTTTCTTTTGAGGAGTTTGTTTAGCAAATTAAGGGAGTAAAGGCAGGTGTATAACTCTCCTCATTCCTAGCTAATACATGGCTAAAATTAACTCATTCTTTTACTTTCTTCACTATATAAGAAGGACATAATATAGTGAAAGAGACACACATTTTGAGAGTTTCTTCCTTTCCTTCCTCTATCATTCTTGTCTGAGGATATAATATATAATCTGTGTAGCCAGTCGAGACCGTCCCTGACCATCACTGGAAATTAAACGCTTTTAAAGCAGTGTTTTATAACACGGCACATACGTTCTTACGCCTGCACTTGTTCTTGTATCCTAAAGTTTGCTAGTCTCCATTGACATTGTGTACATATTTTTCCAACAGTCTTCACTCCAAGTTGATTCCTTAACTTGATGTATGTTTCATTAAAAATGTCTGCGGTTTGATCGACAGTATTGTAGTACTCCAATTTGATCATTCCCTTATTAACTTGATCTCTTAAAAAATGATAGTGTTTGTCTATGTGCTTAATCAACTCCTTCCATGAAATACAGGATTTTTTGCTAAATGAATAATTGGCTTATTATTTTGCTAAGCAAAATTGCCTAACATGCACTTGACGTTGCTGCAATGTACTTAGCATCACATGTTGATAATGCAACAATTGATTGTTTCTTTGAAGACCACGAAACACACTGTTTTTCTAAGCATAAAGTGTTAGAAATAATTATTTCCTAACATTGATTTATATAATAAAGGTTGTAATTACATAAGGGATTCATGGTGATGATTAGTGATATATAAAGGCGGAATTACTAGGTGAAATTCCCTCCCTCTCATTCTGTTAGAATTTAAGTATATAAGGGTTAAAAGATGTATGTTGGAAAATGTTACAGGTTCTAAAAGGAGGTTCCACATTCCTAAAGGGATTTCTATTCCTAAAAGAAGGTTTTCTATTCCTCTTAAAAGATGGTTATCATCACATCTATAAATACCCAGTAAAACTCTAGGGATCATAAGGTTTTCTAGTCTCTAAGTTTTCCAGTCTCCATATTATTAGGAGGTGATTAAGACATACATATCAGAAAGGTGAAGCATTTTTGATTATTCAAGTTAGAGATGACATCTCCAATGGAATCAAGAAAGTCTTTATCATTATTCTTGTTTTAATTAAAAGTCCATGATCATGAACATTGTTTAGTTAATTAATTTGATTTACATGCGATTCATTGTTAATTGCACTATGCATTCAAGTTATAAGCACGTAAAGGATTTAATTAACATAAAGCAGTAACCACTAGTACTCTTTCTTTCCTCAAAATCTCCACCACAATCTCTATCAAAATAACCAACAAGATCATTTTCGTCAAACGATGAGAGTAGAATAGTTCGTAGTCAAAAGTTCCTTTGATGTAGCGCATGATCTTCTTTACCACTTGCAAATGTGATTGCCAAGGGGACTCCAAAAATCTACTAACTAATCCACAACATATATATCTAATATCGAGTTTGGTGCATGTGAGATATTTGAGACTTCCAACAATTTGTTTGAAGTATGTTGTATCAACATCTTGGCCAACACCTTCCTTTGTCAGTTTTGTTCCTATTTCAACAAGAGATCGAACAGGATTTGAATTATGCATCTTAAATTTCTTTAGAAGTTGAGTAGCATATTCCTTCTAATTGATAAAGATTTCATCTTTTCTTTGAACTACCTCAATGCCTAGATAATAAGACATGAGGCCGAGATCAGACATCTCGAACTCCTTTATCATTGACTTCTTGAAATATTCAATTATTTTGTGATTATTACTCGTAAAAATCACATCATCAACGTAAAGTCATAACAACAAAAAATCTCCAGAATTAGCCTTCACACATAAACCATGATCAGATAGACACTTTTAAAACCAACTTCTTGAAAGAACACGTCAATTATATTCTCTTATTCAGCTCATGGATAGCTTGATTAAGGCCATATAAAGCCTTTTTGAGTATGCACACTCTGTATTCTTTATATGTTGTATAAAGTCATGTGGTGGCTTTACATAAACCTCTTCATCAAGTAGGCTGTTGAGGAAAACCGACTTGACATCCATTTGGTAAATCTTCCATTGCCTTTGGGTTACTAAAGCAATGATCAACCTCACTATGTTTATTCGAGCTATAGTGGAAAAATTTTCATCATAGTCACAACTTTGTCGTTGTTCAAACCCTTTTGCCACTAACTTTGCTTTGTATCTTTCAACCTTACCATTTGACTTCATTTTGATCTTGAAAACCCATTTCACATTAATGGCCTTGTGACTCTGTGAAATATCTTCATTGAAGACATATCGTCTATAGCTTTCACCCATTTGGGATTTTGATTTCACAAGTTCAATTTCTGCTAACAAAGCAAAGTGAGCCAATTCACCATCATCATTGATTTTGTCATTCAAGGCATACATGATCTCCTTGGTTGTTTAATAGGTGGTGTATCTCGTGTTATAACACGAAGTGGTTCTGCTACTATTTCCATTGTTGAACACAGTGACTAATCCTTCGTAGTTGGCCTAGAGATTTAAGGCTACTCCATAGCCAAAGCCTAAGATCGAACACTTGACATTTGGTTAAGGATGTATGAATTCCTTCCACTTAATCACATCCCTCAAGTTTTCAAGGATGTTCTTTGCGACAATGGATCTACTAGCTTTACTTGGTACGTTTCATTTATGCACGGGTAGCATTGAACTTATTTTTGGACTTTTTTTATTATATATCATGGTAACAATTGTTATATTGTGGACCAGAGTCCACCATGCATATGGTGAACCCTGTTCAAATAATATACCTTCAGTTAATCTATTATGTACTATCAGTTACATAAATGACATAATATATTAACTGCAAGTACATAATCTGAAGAGTTAATTCCGACTGAAGTCCCTTATCTTTAGTGGTAATTCTAAATTTAGTCTCAAATTATCATTTTTGTCATTTAACACCCTAGATTATCATATTTTGGACAATTTTGGTCATTCTGATGACTTTTCCAATAAAACTCTATTTTAGGTAAGGGTAATTTTGTAATTTTGTCTCTTCAATTTTTTTTATTTTTCCAATGAGTTAATTCTAGCAAAGGTTCCTTGTCTTTGGTAGCTATTTCAAATTTAGTCATAAATAATTATTTTTGTCATTTAACAACCAAGTATTTTAGACATTTTTTGTCATTTCGATGTCTTTTTCAAGTGAAACCCTATTTTAGGTCTGACATTTTCGTCTCTATATGCCAATTTTTTTCGTCTCTTCAACTCTGGATTGCATCATCTCCTGCACCCGACTCTTGTCTCGTCAGTGGAGATACCGAGTATGGGAGGACCTCCGGGTGCGAGGGAATCATTTTGCAATGCAATCAAAAAGCTTAGGATGTCGCCACCCAATCGATTTTAGTCTGATCGGTATTATTTTTGTTCATGATTCCATGAATCATCTATTATAGCTGTAGAGCCCAAAAAAAACAGAGAGAGAAAGAAGTTTCTTCTTTGTAATTGAAAATACCATTTCGTAAAATAGGATTTCACCGGAAAAAGTCAAAATTACCAAAAGTGTTCAAAATATGATAGTATTGGGTGTTAAATGGCAGAAATCATTGTATGGGATTAAATTTGGAAATGCCGGCAAAGCCAATGGACCTCCGATGGAATTAACTCATTGGGAAAAAAAATTTAAAAATTGAAGAGACAAAAAATACCATTGCATAAAATAATGTTTCACCAAAAAAGTTATCAGAATGACCAAAAATGTCAAAATATGATAGTCTGGGGTGTCAAATGACAAAAATGATAGTCTAAGACTAATTAGAATTGCCACCAAAAATAAAAGACCTCCGTTGAAATTAACTCTAATTTAAATGTCATTTGGACCAAGATTCACAATACAAAATGAATCCTATTCCATAGTAATTTGTGTCATGGTAAGAGATGGACTTACTCTTTTTAATTTTTAATTTTGCAAATCACTACATGTTGATAGGTTTCTCTTTTGTATAGCCTTGGTTGATTTACTTGTATTTTCTTGATTTCTTTAGTCTTAACTTGGTTGATAGATGGCGAGAAAGGGGTTCGTTCCCCGTTCAATTGTAGACCACCATATGATGTATTAAAGATGTACATTTATTTTTTGCTTTAATAAAATGGTCCTTTTCTAGAGAGAGTAGGGGAAACAACGGTATCATCATTTACATTTATTGTAATATTTAATATATTTGATATAATCTAACATCACTTTGAATTGCATAAAAATAGATTAAATGATATTAACTACTAGGGTTAAGTTGGCAAGGGTGAAACGGACACAGAGTAACAAAATAATTCACTAACAGCACTCATTTCTTAGTTCTGTAAACTATCATCCATTTTAATATATCAAGGAGGGTAATAAATTATTAATTACCTGCTGTGTTTTGGCACTACACTCAACATATGCCACAGCTCCCATTTGCTTTCTCAACTCTTCACCCTGTTTTACAGAATGTCAGAGGTTTTCAATACATAATGTTACGCTTAATTGAAAGATGGATTCCGTTTTAACTAAAAATCTAAACTAATAGTTAGACTGTACAATTATATATATAGAGAGGGAGGGCAAAAACTTGTGTGAGACCGTCTCACCAAGAGACGGGTCGGGTCGGAATGCAAATGTAACACTTATATGCACAGATGTCATACTTATATGCTCAAATGTAATACTAATCAGGAATAAAATTTTTGTTACTTATAAGGGAAAATACAACACATTTACATTTCGATTTAAAATTATTACTTTTTTCCTCAAAAGTATTACATTTGCCCTTATAAGTAAGGGGCACTTGTCACCATTACTTATTATGAAAAATGTATTACTTTTTCTCTTATAAGTAACAAAAATTGTATTCTTGATTAGTGTTATATTTGAGCATATAAGTATGACATTTGCATGTGCTTCGACCCGACCCGACCCGTCTCACGAATAAAGATCCGTGAAACGGTCTCACACAAGTGTGACGGGATTCATATGACTATATGAGAACCTATATTAACATGTGAACCTGAGAACTGATCTGGACCATTTATCTAGATTAGTGGACCATGTCATCTATTAACACAATGCTTACACGTCGTGCACTGCAAATACAATGCACACACATTGTGTACCGCATTCTGGGTTGACGTTTTCCATGCACAATGTTCTAGCCCCTTAGATGATGCAACATCAAGTCATCAAGGGTGTGCACAGGTTCTCCGGTTCACACAATAAGATAGATTCTCACCTGAACATTATATATATATATATGATGTTCATTGTTCAACACAAGAAAAGAACGAATGATACACCTGCTCAGTTGATATTGTGCATGCCCCTGGATAATCCCTTTTAAACTGCTTGTCTTCTCTTAAATCTGCAGTGTAGATGAACTCCATTAGATTAAGAAAGTAAAAGAAAAAGTTTAAGGGGCTTGGAAATCATTACTCTAAAGAAAGAAAATCCCTGCTGCTGAGTGGTAAAGTATAGGATTTTGAATTGGTGAGAGGGTAATTAAAAAGAAGAAAATGCATTAATCCATACTTTACCACTAGAACAATTAAGAGACATTAATCTTTAAGAAAGAAGGAATGGTTACCCAGTTTGGTCCCCACTAGAACAATGGGCACTGAAGGTGCATAATGCCTTAGCTCTGGAACCCACTTCTCCGACATAACGAATTAAAGCAAGAAAAGAAAATTATGGTCACTTATATGATCCAAGAATTCAATTCCACTAGCCTGTTGGATACAATAATGAGCAATGGAAAACAAATTCTGTAAAAGGATTACCTTTTTTGAAATGTTTTCAAAACTAGGCCTACTTATCAGAGAGAATGCAAGGAGGAAGACATCAGCTCCTCTATAGCTAAGGGGCCTAAGCCTGTTATAGTCCTCTTGTCCTGTAACAATTACAAACAGTTTTTGGAAAACCATCTTTTAACAAAAATAATGGGTTTTGATCCTTGATGATGTCTAACTGCACTCTGCAGGGCTAGGCCATCCTTGCTTTAATTTCCTCTATTTATGCAAGAAACTATGACTGGAACAATGAGAATTCACATGTTTTTCATCCTTAAAAATAAAATTATTTGCAAGACTAAAGGGTGTTTGGCAATTGGCTGTTAGCTGATTGATTTAGCTATAATTGATAGTTGATTGTGCTAACTTGTTTGACCCGTTAATAGTATTAACGGGTTATAGAAAGGTATTTGGTAAATTCATTGTTCACTCTTAATTGATTACATATAAAATGATGTATAAAGGCATAAGTATATTGTGATATTTACTTAACTCTTAAAGTATTTTTATAATTTATTGTTATTGTTGTGTTATTATTAATTATTTTTAACTATTATCTTTTTTATTATTAATAATTTTATAATTATAAAAAAATAGTTTGTAGTTAATAATAATTTAACATAAGGGTTAACACAATTATATATATATATATATATATATATATATATATATATATATATATATATATATATATAAAAGTTCTGATTATTAAAAATGTAAATACCACAATAACAAACAACTATTAAAGATAAATTAGACTTTTAAAACTAAAATGGAATAAACTGATATCAATAAGTTACTCAAAGTAGAATTTCCATTTTCAGCTTATTCGTATTAATAAGCTAAGTCAAAAGTTACTTACCAAACATTCATATTAATTGTTTGACCTGACAAACAAGTTAAACTTTGACTGATAAGCCATTATCTAAACACCCCGTAGTTAATTAGCCATAACAAGGAACATAATACATTGTTTTAAATTAAACAAATACACTTTCAACCGTTTGATTTCCATTCCAAATTTTGATTCTCATGTTCGAACCAAAACACTGTTTTAAATTAAACAAACAAAATTTATGCACTTTCAGATTCCAAACCATGAAACATGAAGCTAAGGCACATACCAGCAGTATCCCACAAAGCCAAATTCACACACTTCCCATCAACCATGACATCGACACCGAAATTGTCAAAAACCGTGGGAACATAATCCTGGAAACCAAACAATTCAAGAGCACACAGGCAATTTCACAAACAGTTTGTGTGCAATCACAAAGTCTCGATCACAATCTAAAGAGAGGCATAAACATACCGTGGGAAAAGTGTTGTTGGTGTAGGAGATGAGAAGACAAGTCTTGCCAACAGCTCCATCTCCCACTGCCACACATTTGACGAACCTGCTTATCGCAGTTGTGCTTGTAGAAGCTGCCGCAGAGGCATTCATTTCGTCGTATCCCAGCTCAATTGCCCAGAAAGAGAGACCACTCCAGTGTAGAGAAAATGAGCGAGAATTTGGAGAATTGTCTTTTTAGAGAAGTTGTTGGGGAGAGAAATGCAAATAAGAGAAAGTATGGGGACAGCACAGAGAATGACATTATTTTCTATCATCCTTATACCCTCGATCAGGGTTCATCTCGTCCATAGTGCACTGTAGACCATGATTCTGTATGTATGACGTCAATTTTGAAAAAATCATTTATTTAATTTTAACGGTGATGATTTGGTTGTCTAATTCACATTATAAATTCATGGGGTCTTTCTCTGTTGTTTAACGGTTCAGGTTCATTCACGTTTGTTTCAGGAGGCACAAGAGCTGACCCTCGAACACGGGTTCTCCCGAAACTCTTTCCCATAAAGGGGAATCGTCACTTGTCACTTGAGCTACCCATTGAGTTATTTTAAATAAATTATTAGTTGTGTAGAAAAATGACCAACAAAAAATTACAAAATTCTTTAAAATTTAAAGTTCAAAACGACATTATTTTAAATCAAGATTCACAATGCTACTTGAATTCTAGTCCACCATATAAATTCCTATTTTCTAACAGAGCCTTTCACGGCGGGAAAGTTGTAAAGTGACTTTATTTTGAGCTGTCAGCGAGGGAAAAAGTTATGACTAATGAGAGGGTCGACTCCCGGAAATTTTGGTCTCAAGGCTGGCCAAGTCATCATATTTATACCATATTTTATTATCCAATTAATTAATCCATTTTTTTTCAAATATTAATATGAATATTTTCATGACCTTTCCCAATTGGTTAATAAACGTAAGTGAAAATTTTAGTAAAAGCATATCTCAAGTTTTATTTTGTTGTCAAGATACCAAAATCTTTTTGAAATTAAGTTATGAGACTAGTCGGATCTTTAATTATATGGATCATCCAACGGTTTCAAGTTCTTACTAGATTTGTTTCTTTCTCTATTTCTTTGACACACGATTCTTCTCTACTCTCATGCTCTCTGGCGTCTCTGCCTCCTCCCATTTCTCCACCTCCTGCGGCCTCGTCCTCCGAGCTCTTCTTTCTCCCATCTCTTCTGCCTCCATCACCATCGCTGCTCTGACTCCTATCTCATCATCTTTTATTTTCTTAACACCATATTTCACTCCTTAAGTATAGTACATAAGTTTACTTCGTAAAAATTCACAAAACTTGTGATTCTATTACCAAGAAGAAAAAAGCAGGATTTTTAGTGATTAATAATATCAATTTTAAACTCATTTAAACATATTTGTTGACGGATGACAAAAAATTGTCATGCCACAATAATATTAGGACCAATATGAATGTTTTGAAAAATAAAAGGTATAAAAATGAAATGACACATATAAATCTAGGAAAAAAAACTATATAATACTTAAAACTGAATAAATCAAAATGTCCTTGTATTTAACGACATTTAAATGATTTTGTTGACGGAGAACAAAAAATAGTCATACCACAATAGTACTAGGACCAAACAGGCATGATTTGAAAAAAAAATGTGGGCTGACACCTATATATCTAGGACTAAAAATGAAATGTAACTTTAAAACTAAATACTTAAGTTGATAAAAATAATAATTTTAAAGTAAAGAAATTGAAGAAAAAAACTTACTCTTTTTCTTTAGATGCGGGTTGCGTAGGTTTTGGCAAAGATTTTTATTGTTTTAGTGGGCATGCAAAACCCATCTCATATACCATTATTATACCATGTAGTCATGTATTATGGTTCATAATGCATATTATGGTTCATATTGCATTGTGAACTCTAATTCAAAAATTATGCGCAAATTTTATTGTGGATCGCGGTCTACAATGCATGGTAATCCATGAATCAAAACGACGTTGTTTTGATTAATGAAAAGAAACGGTTCCATTTCGGGTCGTTAACTCTGTGTGTATAACATATTCATTTTCATTTTATATACATTGCAATTCCATTTCAACATAACTACAATTTCTTTTCGATATAACTACAATTTCATTCGACATTATACACTCAAATATGTGAAACTGTTATTCAGTTTCCTTTCAACACTACTACAGTTTCTTTTATAATACACTGCAATTTTCTTTCAACATAACTACATTATCATTTCGATATAACTACAGTTTCATTGGACAATATACACTCAAATATGTGAAACTGTTATTCAGTTTCATTTTATATACACTACAGTTTCCTTTCAACATAAGTACTACAGTTTCACTTGATAATATAAAAACAAATGTGAGGCAATATCATTTGAGATGAACTATAGTTTCATTTAAGATGTGACCGCAGACGTTTATTTACTTAAAGAAACGGTGCCGTTTTTGGACCATGGTCCACGATATAACAATTGAAAATTATGTGTCTAAAGTTAATACCTTTTGTTCTCTCAAAAAAAAGAAAGAAAAGTTAATACCTTTTGTATCTGCAATGAACAATTTTGGTACCGATAAACAAATTAAAGGCATATAATATGATAATTACATACACATAACATGAAAACTGTATACACATAAATTGTTAACTGCAAGAACAGAATATGTTAATTGCAGACATCACATAAGATGTTATCAATATCGTATGTGTCGTAGTTAACATATTTTGTACCTGCAGACTGCAGTCAACAATTTATATGTATGTAGTTATCATGTTATATGTATGTACTTACCATATTATCTGCTTTCAATTTGTTTATAGGTATAGAAACGATTAATTGCAATTACAGAATCTATATGTTATATTGGGATTGTGGACTGGTTCCAGTCCAATCCATATTTTAATCGGTAATTGATATGTAATAAATCTAATCTAAAAAATTGAAGAAAATAACTTAAATGTTTTTAATCTTTTGGGATATGGACCCGATTGAGCCAAGATTTTAATTGTTAGCAAATTATACCATAGATTGGGGTCTTTCTTGCATTGTGGATTTTAGCTCGAGAACGTACAACCCATTGTCTAGTACTCGAGCTCATATACTTGCACTGTAGACAATACCTCGATGTATTTACGTACCTTCTAGTATTTACCACGTCAACAACTCTCTCCAACCAAATGCCCTACAAGGTAACATATTTCTAATTGTAGAAAAATAAATTTATATTAGTTGATTTTAAATTTGATAATCAAAATGAAAAATAATAATAATCAAGACATTAAAGTTAATAAGAATTAAGGTGCTTATATAGTAAGTGAGAGATCTTTACCACAAAATATTGGGGGTAAAGTTTTCATGAATTTTACCCAAATAACTATATGATGACTAAATCAAGAAATTCAAAGAAAAGTACTCTCAATATAAAACTAGCAATAAATCCGCATGGTTTCTTAAACCTGGATTTGACTGACACGCATTGCCTAACCCGAAAGTGACCTCTTTTGTTCGTATCTGATTAATCATTCACAGACTTTTGGAGGTTCATACTTCATGTCCTTCTTTCTAAATTACGCCCATATTCATCGACATCCTTTTTTTTTTTTTTTTAAATCCAACTTGAACATTTTTAATCATTTTATTATAACCTTAAAATAAGATTGTCGGGTTCATCTATATTTTTATTCTTTTTTGCAAGGTGAAATGCATAATTTATTTAAGTACTTATCTGTCTCAGTCAATTGAGACGGATGAAGTATAATTCTATTCATTTTTTACAACAATTCATTTTTTATAACAAGCGTCCTTGTAAACTCATAGTTATAACGCAACAAACTTCACCTACATGTATGATAGATTCTTTACAAGATAATATCAGGAATTAATTTTACAATCACTGTGATTTAATCACGTGACCATCCATTTAGAAGGATAACAAAGATGTTATCAAATTATATATTAGTTGACAAATTTAAACACATCTCTATATATATTTCAAATCAAATGAGAACTCATCTTTAAGTGAGGACGTGAAGACTAATTTTGTGTGTTCGTTGTTTAATTTGGATGACCCAAATTTGATTTCCTAAGATGACATGGATTGGTTTTTTTGTTAAGGTGTGGATAATAGTGCCTTTTTCTATTTCTTTTTTTAGTGTGAACAAATGGATAATTCTTGGCCGAATTGGTTTCCTATTTTCTTAGGATCATCACCGTTGAGATTTGGAGCCATGATTTCTTCATTATTGATTGAGTGTTCATCAATGCAAAGCGATAAATATTTTTTTTCCCTCATTCCTGAGTATAATATCGCCTACATTTGGATGTTGGTGTATATGTACACATGTCTAGGTAGTACGATTGTGCGTTCTGGTGTGTTGGTTGTGCAACCCTGTGTTGTGAGTTGTGCATCGTAGGTTGGTGAGATGTGCATTAGTGCACTTAGTGTAGTGCATCGTAGGACATTGGGATGACTATCGTAGAATTTACGGTGTTTGAATGCACAATCAGAGAGTTACCAATGGACAACATTCGATATAAGAATGCATGACATTCTGTATAGGTATGCACAACTTCTAATAAGACTGATTTACCCTTAATGGTATATTTTCTAATGTTTTAATTAAAAGGATTTGTTTCCTTAATCTGTGTGATTTGTTCCTTTTCATCTCAGCCGTGCATCATTATAATTTAATGGTCTAAATTAGTCCTCACATTCTCATCTAAGGATAGGTCCTCACTCCTCATGTGAACTGAAACATTTATATATATACATATATATAATTTCTCAAACAATTCTTTATAAATTACTCTTTTTTTAAATATGTTTTTTGACAAATAAACTAACAGCCGTTGACTTTTTCTTTTTGGTGCAATTTAAAATGTGAAGTAATTCTCCATATCATTGGTGAAATTGACCGTATGTACCCCTGGTTTCATTGATTTCTTCTTAAGAAATAACAAAAATGAATAAGTTTTTTACCATAAAAAAATAACAAAGTTACCAATTTTATCAATCAATATAAAGAATGCCAATAATGTGAATAATTGATATAGAATAAAATTGTTTAGAATGTCAATAATTTAAATGATTGATATAGAATAAATTGCTTTTTGACCCTGAAATGAATATTTTTGGATTCATTGTCTCATTGATAATTTATAGCCATATAGGTATGAACATCAGAACATGAAATGAATATCTATTCTATTGGTGTAATCAAAATTTCCATTCAGTTTATATTTGAGTCAAATTCATAACCATCAAATTAAATACAAAAATCATTATTTACTTATTCGGTCACATCTTTTAGGTGTAATTTTATATATTTTTATTTATAGCAATGAATTAATTATTTAAGAAAATGTGCCTATTAGGACCATATACCTTATATTTTGATTATTCTTATTCATTAGGCAGTGTTATCACAATGCTATGTAGACCCTGGTCCATGATATAAATTGCCACGAGCATTCAACAAAAATTGTGAAATTTAAACTCGGGTAGAAGGAAATAAAGATGTAAAGACCTTTCTTTTCTTAAGTGTATTTTTATAAAATTGAGATAATCAAATTTCATTTCTATTAATAAAAATAGACATTACATATATTTTCCCTAATTTTAAAGAGCTCTGGTGTGGGGGACAGGCAAGACCCACCATCCATGACTAACCTTACAAGGAGACAAATAACTAAATTCACCATTTTGTATACCATTTTGACAAAAGTATTATTAGGACACAAAGACAAGGCTGAAAAGAGAGTATGACCAAAGCCTATCTATATGTATGCAGTGCTAAAGTAGGTCTTCACCACATTGTTGCATAGAATGGCAAGAACTGCGGTGTTATTCGCCCCGACACACCGGGGAGTCTTGAACTGACTAACCGCAGCTCCTAACCCTACAAAATGGTCCAAAATCTTATGGAACGTGCCCCGTCTCACCACGCGGAGCTCCAGCGGCCCGATGGAGTTCACCTTCCGGGAGCTCATGTAGCCCGCGTCCAAGAACGAGCGGTCCAAGCAGTTACAGCACTCCTTGAGGACCTCGTCGCTGGCCTCCCCGCTAACCTCCCAGAAGATCACGTAGTTCCCGGGGTCTGTCGAGGTGTTGACGTGGCTCGTGAAGTCCAATACTTCGAGCTTCGAGTCGGCTAGGATCTTCGACGCGGCCTCCACCGATAGCTGCAGGTCCTTCTCCGTGTTCTTGTCGATGTTGATGCTCAGCAGGAGGTTCCTCCTGCATATGAACTGCAGCTCGGGGGTCGAGTTGTGGAAGCCCTTCACCTTCACCACATCCCCTAGCCGATAACGATACAAGCCTGCACACACATGTACGCGATTCGAACCAGATCAATTCACCATTGGTGGGATACAAACAAGCCAAAGAATGTAAATCCAAACCAAATGCTGATAAAATTTCATTCTCCACCCAGGAAAAGACAAAAGAATAATTTGTAATTTTAAACTAATTTAGTACTGGCAAGTGGCAATCTGGCATTTGCAGATCTGATCTGCCTTGTTGTGAAGTATAATACAATAATATAACTATTTCTCATGGATAATGCTAAGTAAAGGTCAGAGGAGCAACACATACAATACCAAGCACATGGAAACACAATAAAGGAAAACATATTTAACTTCCCCAAGCTCACGGTCGGTTTTTCGGTTTTTCGGTCTGTTATGTAACCGACCGACCGTTTGCTCACCCCTACCCAAGGCAATAGAGCTAATATCGCACTCTTGACAGTTTATACTTTATCCCCGCATTTCAAACGCCATTGGGAGTACAAAAGTGTCGTGAAACAAATGCAGACAACAACAATTAGCGAGGGGAAATTCCGGGTTGCCATGGCTGCATAAACCGGGAATAAGCTCAGGCATGACAAACAAAAAAAGCATATTGGATTAGTCTCCTTGTCCCTGGTTTTAGAACAAGAATCAAATATAATCTGGAGTGGGGATTTCCTAAACATTGGATTGGTTAGTGTTATAGTGGGAAGACCAACTACCTAAATGGCCTACTCAACAAGCACTTGCCCCTCCATTTCCCCGAAGATTTTTCAACCAATGCATTGAGCACAAATCAAAGTTCTCGAAACAAATTATTGCAATGAAAAACAAGTGTACCTGCGAAGCTGGTGACAATGATTTCATACTCCTCTCCAACTTTGACTTCAGTTAAGCCCACCGGACTAGGCTCCAGCTCCAAACCATCTACGTTATCCTTCAGAGGGATAAACTCGAAATACCCTATGTTAGGGAGCACTGCAAAGGTAACCGACTCGGGAGGCAATTTGGGGTTGACATTTGCAGCAATCCATCCTTCAGATGACCCGTAATCCGCACTTAGCAGAGGCAAATCCCCTGCATAGTGCCTCAACTTCTTCAGATAAGGTTCCATCGATCCCGTCATGATTCCATAAATGTACCTTGTATTGGGAAACAACTCCGGAATTAGTCCATACCAATTGCTCAATCCTTTGCACTTGTAGTAAATCGTATCAGCCAGCTCGGGATCCGGTTTGAGCAATCTCGACATTGCAGCTCGAATAGACGGAACAGTGATTCGGCTCGACAGAACCCCCTCTCGGATATCAGCACAAAGCTCCTCCCAGACTTGTTCAAAAGTGCGGAAAGCATGGATAATGCTGTGGGCAAACGTGGAGGACACGACCTGAACTTCTTTGCAGAAAATGAGCCCACACAGAAGGTGGCAGTACAAGGACTGATGAAAATCGGGGCCGAATATCACTTCATCGGGGCTGCAACACGGAGTGTTCATCGCCTTCATCGTTTTGCTGAACAGCTGGTTTCGGTACACATTAGTAGTAGCAGTTCCAGCCGCTAAACCGCCCTTCGTCTTGAACTGTTTGCTACTGTAGATAAACTGCAAAGCCTTGCCTTTCCCTATTGGGAAATCTCTGCATAAACACCACATCAAATGAATGACAAGGCAATATTATTAGTCAAAATGTAAAACTGAACAGCTACAATGATGAAATATTGCATATTTCACTCAAAGCTTCAACTATTATGACAGAAGAAATTCATGAACCAACCAACAAAATCTTCTGAGTCAAAATTAATTACCAAGCTATAAGATTACCTGTTCCTAAATGCAAAAGAGGTCTTGAATATCTGCATAGTAGTATCCATCAACTCATCATTGAAAGGAACAAACTTTGGCTTCCCCTGGGTGGTTCCAGAACTGAAACAAACAAATCAACCCAAATTAACAACACCAAACATACCCGTAGTGAAAACGCAACTTTACTTCCTCCACAATTTCGAGAGGAAAGTGTGGGGACTTAGACATTTCTGAGAGGTAGGTGCTCGACTTGGCCCTTCACAGGCCTCTGCCCAACACCCAATAATCCCTAGCAATCCCTAACTTGTTGGACTTGACCCTCCAACGACCTTCGCTCAATATGCAGTAATTCTTAGCCTGCTGAACTTGGCTATTCACAGAACTCCACCCAACCCAAAAAAGAAAATTTAATGAAAGAAGAGGAAAAAAGGAAACCTGAGTGAGATGGTGGTAATAGGTTTGCCAGTGAGAATAGGGGAGCCATCCCCATCTGCAATCCTCTGAATATAGGGCTCCAAATCCTTGTGGGCAACAAGGGGAATACAAGCTTTGAAACTCTCAGGGTCTGTTCTTCCACTAAGTCCAAATTTGCGCAGATACTCTGTATCGCTGTTGTCTTGCAGAATCCTCCTAAGAGTCTCCTCTTGAACCCTCCCAGCATCCATGGTCAACGCCTCAAATTGCTCAATCACATCCTCAGGATTAAACATCTTCTCCTTCTCCACCAACATCCTCAAACTATAAGCACCAATCAAAAAGTCAACACAAAGGGTAAATCCAAACTGTAAAAAAAAATTGAATTAAACCCAATCAAAACAACTCAACAGAGATTCAATGCCTCGTGATAATCACAGGCTATTTATTATTCAATAAGTCAAAATTTCCAGTATGAAAAGAGAAATTTCAAGGAAGGTAATAGTATTCATTTTGGTGAACTGAAAGTACCCTAAATGCAAAGGACGGAAAGGTGCACAACTTTGACAATGGTCCACCCAGTCAGCTCAAAGAACTTCGTTAAAAAGACAAAAAATGATTTATTACGAAATAAAATCAAACCCACCAAAAAGACAGTGAATTTTTAAGGTTCAACGAATCTCGAGTAATCAATCACTGTCACCCAATTCAATATAATTTCATAAACAACAAATTAAAATCTCCCCGGAAACCTGAAGAATCATCCTTAATATTTTAAAAGCAAATAGAAATTCCAATAGAAAGAACTGAAGAACCACACCACAGCTAAAGAAGCTGTAAAAGCACAGAATCCAAAATTGTAAAGTTCCCTTTTTCGTTTAGAATCAAACAAGATATCAAGAACAAATTCTAAAAGTTCACAGGACTAACTATTCTATTTATAAACGTTAAAGACAGCAAGCAAAGCTGAAATCTTGAGACATAGGGGCGGCTAAAATCCACATCATCACCAAAAGTAGCTCACAGAAATCCAAAGATGAAAACTTCATACCAAAAAAAATAATAAAAATAAAAAATATATGTGCCCACCTGTGTCTGAATCGGGAAAAGAGAAATGGAAGAGGGTTTCAAAGATAACGGATATTCTAGAGTGAGTGGATCAATCCCAGTCTGAGAAAACAGAGCACAGTGTGTGTGAGTGTGCGTGAAAACAAAAGAAAAAGAAAGAGAGATTTTTGGAGTGGCGAGCGGGGCCGAGGAGTGGTGGGTTGAATTTTCAACGAGCGAGCGATTCAACACTACTGCCAAAAGATGAGAGAAATGATAGAAAATTGCGTCTTCTCTGTATGTGTATGTGTGTGAGAGAGAAAGGGGTAATGAGTGATTAGTAATGAGTGATGAGTTGATGAGAGAAGATTCCGTGGCTGGGATATATATATAGCAGCCGACGGAAGCAAAACACCGTCCAAGATTACAAGAAGCGGCCGGGCCGGAGATTATATACCAAATATGCCCGTCTTGGGACTTGGGAATTACCCGGATTTTGTATCCAATTCTTGTCATCAAAATTCACCTAAGAGTTTGTTGTATAAGTTTTTCTATAGTTAAAATCTTACCATAATACTCCCTCCGTCCCATTTTATGTGTCTAGTTCGATTAACCAGGTTTGATTGGAGTCACCCATGACCTCCCACTTGGAAGAATCACTTCATGCCACTTGATCACAAGGCCTTTGGCACACTATAAGTACTATTAAACACAAAAATATCAAATTTAAAAACAAGTAAAAATAATAAAGAAAATAAACAAAGAAGAAAGAGTTGATTTGACCAATGAATAGTAAGTACGACAGATAAAATGGGACAAAGTAAGAACTAATGGAATTCGTTGTATAAGATTTTTTTTAATATGATACTTAAAATTTTACCATAATAAGATCATTAGATAAAATAGAAGGTGTGCACTTTTAGTATATTTTAATTTTCTATATTCATTTCAATTCTTAAACGTATTTTATAGTCAAAGATTATCTTTCATAAAAATGATTCTTGTTTGAGTCACATTCTAGATAGAGTTAATTTCATTTTTAATCATAAATTTATAGGTCGTAATCTTGTTTTAGTTCTTTTTCAGCAAATTTCTTTTTAATTCGAGTATTATTGTGGTATGATCATTTTTATCCTCTATCAACAAAATCGTTGAAATTTCATAAAATACAAGTAGGGATAAAAATTTCAATCCGCCTTGCGAATATCTACCCGAATCCGCCCTGTATGGATAGGATTTTTTAGGGTAATAGTGGGTGGTGGATCGGGATGTGTTTTAAAAAAGTAAACCTGTTGTGGTCTGATTGGATTTGGGTTTTATGTACAAAACCCACCTAAAACCCCACCTGATCCACCATGTGTGTGTAATATATATATATATATATATATATATATATATATATATATATATATATATATATATATATATAATTCAGTTTTCGTGCGATTGGGTCTCTCCCGTGCGGTTGTGCGGTTAAATTTGAGCCATTGATCTTGCTTAAACCAACATCCAAGATTACCAAAATTTTTTTTAAAAAAAATGCGGTGGCAATTTGATAATTTTTGCATCTAGATCAAATTTAAGGTGTGTGGTTTTACTTCTTAAGGCGCGTGATTTTTGTGCTTAAGGTGCGTAGATTGTGTACTTAGTGTGAGTAGTTCTTGAAACTTAAGTGCGTAGCTTTTGTACTTAAGGTGCGTGATTTTTGTACTTAAGGTGCGTAATTGTTTTGCTTAAGGTGCGTGGTTTTTTTGCTTAAGGTTTTTTTTTTTTTTGCAGTTTCAAAACACAACCAATATTCTTTATAAGATTTTTTCTACAAAGTCATATTTATGTCAATCTAACTTAAGATGCATAGATTAGAAGGTTAAAGCATCAGTTTAGAATTTTTTTATAAAGAGTATTGATCATCACACAACCGCACGGGAAGCTTTAACCGCACTTGAACCCTTTCCTCTATATATATATATATATATATATAATAGTAAAATAAGTACTAGTATGTAGTTATCTATAAAAGTTTCTATAATTTCTATAATTTTTTACTATTTTTATATATAACTAATAAGTTTATTTTTACAAATTAACAATTTAATTATTATATTTAATTATGTAGTTATTTAGAGGCCCCATCCGCTAAAAGGATAGTGGTTGGCCCAGAAGCCAACTCCACCGAGGCCATTCATAAGGGCAAGTTCCCGGTGGTAGGGTGGCTAGACAAGGTGATCTTCCCAATGGACTTGGAGTCCATTGAGGCGACTAACGCCGACAAGCTGCTCAGGGGGGTCGTCCACCGCACCTTCTCGGTACTTCACATACAATCTCTCTTCCTGACTGCTCACTTTCTTATATTTAACCTTATTTACATCTTTCTCCTTTTATTACAAGCCTTGATGTGCTAACTCGCCCTCCACCGTTGTTAGAAGGTTATCCTGTCCGAGTTGGAGGTTCTCCATGCTACACGCTCTGACCATCTCAAGCACCCCAACGAGATGAAGCTTCAGCTTGGGGAGGCGACCTTTGCCCTGGAGCCCGAGAAGAGGCGTGCCGACCAACTGGTGACGAAGCTGCATACTGCCTATGAGGTTGCCTTGACTTCCTACAAGGGGTCTGAAGATTTCAAGCGGGATGCTGAGGAGTACGCTTAGGCCCATGCAGAATAGATTTCCAAGGAATGGCTTGGAACCGCCGCTGGTCAGGAGTATTCGGCTCAGCTTGGGATGGCGGACATCTAGAAAGAAATCTATAATAGCCTGACCTCCCGTTTCAATGATGGTAAGAAAACTTTTAAGATCCTAGTTGAATATTCAAAGGATAATAGCTTTTAAATTGTGAACTTGAGATTAGTGGGATATTGAACTTGATGGATTACAGGCTTGAGAAGGAAGAATTATTGATATCGTAGCATTTGAATTGCTAATTGGATTTAGGTAAACACCAATTTTGTTGGACTAATTAAGTAATTATCTTTGAATTTTGGATTTGTGTGGTTGTTTGTGCATCTTGGATCAATCATTGAGTAAGCCCAAAATTCTAAATTTAGAAATCTTGAATCTGAAAACTAGGATTACGTGACTTTTCGTGTGGATTTTTTAGTTGAATTTAAATTTTAATCGTGGATGCGATTCGGAGAAAGTTTAAGTGAAGCCATCAATAGTGATACGTAGGAATCAAATTATTTTTATGTAGTATTGTTGGGAGGTGAAACGTCCTCGTGTAGAAACTTGAGTACTTCATCTACTTCTTTAGGTTCTAATTCAGGAATGTCAGGGAGTGGAGGAACTTGTGATGAACTCGAAAGAAGAGTGGAAGAAAGCTCAGTCGGGTCTCCTTACCTTCTCCTTTTCAAAATATTTTTATTGCATTTGACTCTGAGTTTATTTGTTGCCTCACCCAACTTTAACTTTGGATTTTTTAGCAACATTTTCTTCTCATCTTCCAGCTTTTTTATTACTTCTCTTACATCGGTCTTCTCTTTGATATTGCCAAATTCCTACAAAACAATTTGTTATTTCTCCTTCAATAATATCGAATTGAGAAAGAAACAGAAATTACCTTAGCATTCCCAGATAACTTTTCCAAACTCACGAATTTTCGTTGAGGCCAATAGGAAATTAGTTATTCCCTACACCTTCTCTTAAAAGTTGTTTGCCCAACCAATAGTTCTTCTGCAGTTTGAGCTATTTTAAGATGAAAACATCTAGAAAGCTCTTCCATACTTATTGATGCAAGATCAGGATATATTCTTCTTGTTCTTTTCCTATTATTATTATTATTATTATTATTATTATTATTATTATTATTATTATTATTTATTATTATTATTATTATTTAATACATCTATTGCAGTAGTAGTATTATGAGCAAAATCCATTTTTGATCCTATACTTATAGTGCGTTGGACAAATTTAGTCCGTTTTTATTCATTTGGCCACATTTGACCCAGAGTTAAAAAAAAGTTGGACAATGTTAGTCCACAGTCACATTTATCGTTCGATGGCCGTGAAGTACAAGGGCAATTGTGTCATTTCATGTCCAATTCTTCATAGCCTCATAGTTTCTTGGTCTCCAGCTCTGTTCTTCACCATTTGCAGTCTACCGACCCAAATTAAGGAATATACAATCTTAAATTTGTTCCATGCTTCCTTCCATTTGTGGTATAAAAAAAAAGGAGTAAATAAATATCAGTGAAAGATGAAGAGTAGTGAGATCGTAGTACAGAGTGTACACCAAGACATAGACTTAGTATGAAGCTAAAAAAAAATTTCTTCAGAAATCGGACATAACAGCATAAAAGATCATGCATTTGTTTCGTTACGAACCTTTACCAGTTGAACTTGTTGATTCTCCATTTTTTGTATATCCCAGTTTTGTTAGCTTTCACCTTTGCACCACCCTCTGTCTTTATCTGTGCACAATTCACAAAACATGTGAAATAGCAAGGAAAGATGTATACCTGGAATCTCACAAAGATAATGCCAACCAACAAGCAAGAACTAGCAAAAGTTCCCACAAAATGGATAGGTACAGGATAGTACTAGTACAGTAATACCAAATAACAATTCCTGCTTAACTGCATCTCAATTTTCTGGGCCCCATATACTTGGTACAAAAATTAACAGGTATAAATTTTTTTTTTTTAAAATTAAGTAATTATGCAAAAAAGAATAAAAAGTAAGAAATTATGCAATAGTTATCACGAACGTGGAGAGGAGGATCGCAAACGCCAGAATTGAAGACGGCGCCGCCAAAGAATTCTTCTTAATGTTCTGCGGAAGAACCCCCGCTGTCTTTTTTAACCATGAAGCCGCTAGAAGTTTCCAGACCAGACAATCTAGCACGCCACGAACCGCAACCTCGTACCGACACCGAAGAAGAAAAAGAAAGGAGCATGGAGGCCGAGCTGATGAGGTTTTCCGGTCCGGCCCGATTTCTCTGCACAATCAAGGAAGAAACAATGGAAGATTTGGAATCAGACGACGACGGTAAATGCAGAGATGACAGCAAGGGGAGAATGGAGACTTCGTTCGTAACACCTATTGCTTCGCCGTTGTACTTCACGCCGCCATTAACGCCGGTATTTGGGTCGACAGACTGCAAATGGTGAAGAACAGAGCTGGAGACCAAGAAACTATGAGGCTATGAAGAATTGGACATGAAAGGACACAATTGCCCTTGTACTTCACGGCCATCAAACGGTAAATGTAACTGTGGACTAACATTGTCCAACTTTTTTTAACTCTGGATCAAATGTGGCCAAATTAATAAAAGCGGACTAAATGTGTCCAACGCATTATAAGTATATGACCAAAAATGGATTTTACTCTAGTATTATTATCCTCTATAATTACAGTAGTACTTGGATCTACAACCACAAAATTTGTAGCTACAAAACTTGCATTAGAAAACTACATATTAACATCATTCTTATATATTAAAATGTGAATTCTTGAAAAAGGTTTAACCCTTACTAATAGTTTCGCTAAACTCAGGTGGACTATTCTCAAAATTTCAGCCGGGAGTAAGGTGGTCCACTCAACTATAAAGTCGGCCAACACTTGAGCCTTGATAGCTGGGTGTGGCTGATAATCAATACCATATTGGGTGAGCTCGACGGCCCACTTGACCACTCCGACCGGAAGAAGTCGGGTTTTTTAGCACCCCCGGCTAAGGGTTGATCCGTTAACACTCGGATGGGATGAGCTTGGAAATAGGGGACCAATTTCCTGGCCGTGATCACCAACGCATATATCACTTTTTCAAGTGGCGAATAGCGAACCTCAGTGGCCTTCAAAGCTCTGCTAACATAGTATATTGGATGTTGAACTTTATCTTCTTCTCAGACAAGTACCGAGCTAACACCCTGCTGAGATGCGACCAAATAGAGAAACAATATTTCGCCCTCTACTGGCTTGGACAACAAGGGAGGGGAGAGGAGGTATTTTTTAAGACCTTCAAAGGCGGTCTGACATTCATCCATCCAAAAAAATCCTTCCCTAGCCTTCAAAGCATCAAAGAAAGGCAGGGATCGATCTGTCGACTTAGAGATTAGGTTCATTTGTATTATATTGTAGTTGCATTATTATTATTATAAAGATGAACATTCATTATTTTAAAAATGAACCATTCATATGTCAAGACTTTGTGGTTTAGTGGCACCAAGTTGCACTTTCATATGGGAGGTTGTGAGTTAGAGTCTTATTAGTGGAAGTAGTATTGACTCTTTGTGCTTTAGTAGGTTGAGAAAGTAGTTATGAATAAATATTGCATTGTAACATAGTCATATTTTGAAATCATTTTAATTACACTTCAATTTCATTTGATAATATTGCTCTAGTTTTTAGTTTCATTTTCCACACACACTAATTTCATTATATCAACACTAAGTTATCTTTTTAAGCCTACTAAAATTTTATTTGACAATATAGGTTATTGCATGAGCTCTATTTTTTTAGTTTCATTTTCCACACACATTGGTTGAATTATAGTAGCGCAAAAGTATACTTTTAACTTCATTTGACAATATATGTTATTGGATGAGTTATGTTTTTTAGTTTCATTTTCCACACACACTAGTTTCATTATAGCAACACTAAATTAAAGTATCATTTTAATTCTATTACAGTTTTATTTGACAATATACGTTATTGCATGAGCTCTGTTTTTTAGTTTTATTTTTCACACACATTACTTTCATTTTAGCAATAATATCATGTTAACTCTACTACAGTTTCATTTGACAATTTTATTGGATCATGCTCCATATAGTGTTGTGTGGATCAAGGTCCACTGTATAATAACTGTCACCTTATAAGGTGGACCATGGTCAATGGTATAATAATCGAGTGTACTGGCTATACTAATTTAGAATGTTGGGCCAAATAAATTAAGGTTCATTTTGTCAAACACCTTGTGTTCAGATGGCACCTCTGTGGCTCTCCTTAAGGGAAGGTCACAGAATCGAGCCCCGGTGGTAGGGTATTGACTATTTGCAATAATTATACCATGGACCCGGGTCCACCTTGCAAGGTGAACTTGTATCCATTTACATATTGAATGTTCACAATTTGAATTATGAACATTTAGTATATAAATTGTGAACATTTAATATATAAATTGTGAACATTCAGTATGTAAATTGTGTATTTTGGACCTGGATCCACAGAATAATTTGCTAATTCTTTGAGTTGCAACAAATAGAAAAAGTATATAATAGATATACTACCTTGTAATAGGGTCAATAGTACTCCAAAAAATATTTAGGCTCATTTTCATCAACAACAACAACAATAACAACAACAACAACAACAATAATAATAATAATTTCTAGACATCTAGCAGCCCAATGTTTTAAATGGGTTATCCGAATAATTAAGCAACCATTGGGCTTAATTATTTATTTTAGTTGATACTTTACTACAGAAAAACACATAAAGTCCAAACAAATAAACTATTAATTAATGACAAGATCAGAATACTAATTCATTATAATAATATATCTAAATTAAATTAAATATATAAACAGAGTTTGTCATTATCATTTACCCGTTGATTGCAGATGCTATCGCCTATCGAATATTCAAAAATAGTAATTTCCTTCTAGAAACGGTGACAGAAACACGCAGCTTTATATCATTTGTCCATTAACTGAACACAAAAACACAAAAAAAAAAAAAAAATTATTATTTTATAGAAAATGATTCATTTTCTGAAAAATAATTCATTTTTAAGGACATCCATATCAATGGATATTGAAGGGTTCATGGCAGAGAATGATCTTATGCTTAACTTTGAAACTGAAGTAAGAAGGGGATATTTAATGGATAATTACTCCTGCAAAGTGAAGATAATGTCAGAAATTTAAGAAAAAAAAAAGAAAAAAAAAAAACAAACAAACAAAGACAGAAGCAAGGCGTGTGCTTCCCATGTGCCTGCTAGGGCGAGTCAGAGTAACCGCCAGCTGACGGCCACTCTGACTTTGACCATAGTTTTATTATTATTATTTTTTAAAGTTTTCAGAATTGTTTTTATTTTCTTTTTTCTTTTTCTCTTTTTTTCTCTATGTTCCCACTTTCTCATTCCTAATCACACTTACAAACATTCCTAAAAAACTGTGAAATAACCCTATTGATAAGGATGCTCTGATATTTGATTTAAAGAGTTTTGAAAAGTTTAAATTGAATACCACCAAACTTTCAAAGTTGATAAAATTATTTAAAAGTCTATGAAAGTCGTGATTGAATACACCCCCTAATTAGACTATTACAATTTTTAATAAGATGCAATGACTTAAAAAAAATTACAATTTATTTTATAAAATCAAATAGGTTATTTTAAAGATTCAATGACTTAAAAAAAATTACAAATTTTTGTATAAAAAAATAATTATCTTTAAAAAATATTTTAAATTTGGAGTGACCTGTTAGAAATTGAGAAAATTTATAAATTGAAAAAATTACATGAAATAAGTCTAGAGATTCAATTACAATATTTTAAGTTTAGTAGCCTAATTACATTATTGTGTACCTCCAATGACATATTTGATTTTTTTTTTTTTTGAAAACACATATTTGGAATTTATTCCTTAAAACTTTTTAAAGTTCGGCAAGGTAGTGTACCCTTTTATAAGAAACACTTAGGTGTTCGCTCAATAGGGGTGAGACGACCAAGCAACAGTGCAAAAGTTGAAGGCACTGTAGTGTGAAGGAGTACGCGAAACGGTGCATCGCGAAGTGGTTTTCACGGGAAGCTGTGACGTGGAGTCCATATCTTTTGCAGAAGGGTTGTGGAGTGAGGCTATGGGGAGTTTTGTTAAAAAGGCTATGGCATACGATACTTTGATACGATATGATCTCACATTAACTCCATAAGAGATTGTAGAGTGGTACTTAAATTAGGATCAAATTTTTACTTATAAATTAACTTTTGTAGTTAAGCTAGTAATTTGGCTTAAATAATGAATCATTTGGTACTTTCGTTGAGAAGCTAGTGCATGACTAAATCATGCAGACCACTCATGAGCTGGTTGTTCCCATTAGCTAAGTGCGGATGTCAGCTTCAACATAATAACATAATATACAATGTCTCATTTTACCTGTCTTTCATCATGTTAAATTTTATTAATATTTACTTATAATTTTTTTTAGTACTATTGACTCTGTTACAGTGTAGTATCTGTTCATAGCTACTTTCTCAATCAAATGAAGCACAAAGAGTCAATATCGCGGTTCGAACCTATTTCTTCTCAATGTATATATTAATTCTAAAAGTAATATTATAAAAAAATTGAATTATAAATAATATACTCCGCCAAGGACCTTGTGGTCCAGTGGCATCAAACCCTTCCCTTTATACGGGAGGTGGTGGGTTCGAGCCTCAGTATAGACTCTTATGCTTCAATAGGTTGAGAAAGTAGTTATGGTGGTTCGAGCCTTGACTCTTGTGCTTGAATAGGTTGAGAAAGTAGTTATGAGCAGATACTGCATTGTAATCAAAAAATAATATACTCCTGTCAAGTATCATTAATTGAACCAGATATATAAAAGTAGATTTTTTTAGACATATTTAGGATATACGGAAACCACGTAAACTTGTTTCTAAATATAGGATAAATTATTATCCATCGCTTTCGTCGGAGTTGAAAAGCCCCACCACCCAGATTTCAGTTTCGCCATTTGCTTCGTATCTATTTGCATCTCTTAATTATGTGCTTCAATTCCTCTGAGCTTATTGGCAGCAGACACAATAAAAATCGGCGCAGCACAAACCGTCCAGTCGTCCAAAATGCAGCCTAATATAATCATCAATGATGTCATGTCGATCCTTAATACAAAAGGTTTTTTTTTTAGAACGTTAATACAACATGATTTAATCCCCTTATCTCATATTATATGATGTGACCATGGTACCACAACTATTTTATTGGGAAGATTTTGACATGAGGGGAGTTCCTTTTTAAGAAGGAATGAAGCATGATGGAGCAAAATATTAAAGGAAGTATAATTAGGGAGTATTAAGCCCACAACCTTAAACACAATAACGCATGTGCCGACATATAATCTACTCTATATTTTGTTCACCAAATTACAGGATGTTCTACTTATTCAGGTGAAAAACACAAGCAACGTAACAAAATAGTCGGGGACACATGTATGGTTAAGATTGAAGAATAACCAATTAAAGTCGTACACTTAGCTTGTCAAACATTTAGAGAGGTTTTCAACATTATATAAGGACATCATATATGTCTCCCTTTACACATCATTCCTTGGTTCACTATAATCATCTTGGTTAATGTGACTTGTGACCCATAGTTCCTACAACAACATTATTAATTATTTCTAGAACGCTACTTGGATTATAATGTTTACTATTTATTTATTATTTGGGGTGCAATTTTGAGTCGTTATCTCGAATATTGTGTATATTCTTTTGAGCTTAGGGCTCCGAGCAATAAAATTATTATTTTTCTACTCCTTATTTTGTACGTCCATACCTGATTTATGGTGGCTCGGTTCAGATAAAACCATCATTATTTATCTTGTAAATTTAAATTATTTACATTTCAATTTTATGGCATTTAATTTAATTTTGATAATAACATATTTAAGAACTATAATAAAAGCTCAATTCAATCTATTAATGCCCAAAAACAAAAAAAAAAAAAAAAACAAAACAAAAAAAAAAAAACAAAACAAAAAAACAAAACAAACAAAAAACAAAAAAAATATCTAAACTTGAAAGTTACATAAAATTGTTACAGAAAATAAGAATAATTGGAGGTTACTATGTTATTGAATTAATTTCATATATTTTAGCTCAATTCGTTTCATTTATCTTATACTCCGTATAACATTTCTAAAAGTAAATACAAAAAGTAACACTATTATTTATTAGATCAAATCGTTAATTACGAAAATGAACGGCCGTGATTTTTTGCCAGATTTATTGCTCCCAGAAATCGATGGCTGACGATGACCCTATTCCAGCACTTTTTGTCGGCCATAATTTTTCTTTCTCGGTTTCTTTTGAATTTTTTTTTTATTTAATTTAATTTGAATTTTTAAAGTTTGCCATGTTTATCATATGCTGAAAGAATGCAAGTATTATTATTCTCAGTTGGCCAAACCCCAATAAGCGTTAGTTGACCACATGGCCACTGTTCTTCTTGCACTGAAGGACGGAGTTGATGCCCATATTGAGTGGAAATTCAAGTTGAGGCTTGGTGAATGTGAGTGAAAGATACACATCAATATCATATCATAATATTTGGTAAGTATACTTTTCAAACTCCATAAGAAGCACAATCTCTAGTGGGGACTGCCTTTAATTTTAATCTGATCCAGTATGAAGTCACTTCAAAATTGGTATGGATAAATATATGTGCCCATGTGATGCTTTTAAGGAGTAGGTCCACAATAAAATTGAGTTGAAGCACTAGTGAAGTGAGGAAAAATATGACTAAAACTAATTAGACGCAAGATCCGAATAATATTTATAAGATGGGCTACTAATATATAAATAATGTCAAGCCCAACAACGGTCAAAGGCCCGAGACTAGTTTTGACTACCAACTAGACACCGGTCCAAGCTCCAATGACAAGCTTCTTGCAGAATTCAAACATTGGTGTAATGACTAGTCAAAAAGAAAGAGAGAGGGGTGGGTTGCACATCGATCGCCCATGATGTTCGAAGGGGGCAGGAATCTCTTTTATAGGGTTTGCACCCACGTATTATCGACAAGGGTGGGCTGCTCCTTCCTCTCTCACCACCCATGTGTTACAGCCAAGGGACACCACACATCACCACCAGTCACATCCATGTCCTCCCCCACCCACCCACCCACCCACATCACCAACCCTACTAGAACCAGCCCGCCATCCACAAAGCGACCCCCACTAGAGGCGTCACTGTGGCATCGGGGCTAGCGCGCCCATCGCTCGTCGTGCCTTGGTTGATGGTGTGTCATGGGGAACCCCGCCAGCCAGCCATAGCCTGGCGTGCCACCCCTTGTTAGAGCCATCACACTTTTCTATAACTAGCAAAAATCAGCCTTGTGCAATCGTGCCATGTCCGATGGAAGCACCTTGAGGTACCCCATCTGAACTCTTGTGTGGCTACTCACAACCCCTGCCCCCTTCCCTCAAACTCCATCTTAGCCATGACATTACTTCCCTCATTGGCCCATACAACACCTCCCTTCATAGACTAGTTGAGTGACTATGACCCACTAGGTCTCTATACTGTACTCCCCATCATGAGTTAACAACTTTTTCTAGATGTCTACACAACTAGAGGAAGTAATAAACAGTGAACTCACCATATCACATCAGAGCCTTTGTGCTCACCCACCCAAACCTATTGGGCTGCCTTACTTACATGCAAGCCCAACAATGATTTTTCACTGCATTTTCTACATGTGAACCTATTGGGCCAACTTCCCTGCGGACGGGCCCAACTAGAAATTTTCACCGCCTTCCCTACATGCGGATCTATTAGGCTGCCTTTTCTGTGTGCGGGCACAACTAGGATTTTCCAACGCCTTTCCTACTTGTGAAAATATATGGCTATATTCCCTATGTGTGGGCCCAACTGGAAATTTTCACTACCTTCCATATATGCGGACCTATTGGACCCCCTTCCCTGTGTGTGACACCATCTATGATTTTCACCGCCTTCCCTATGTGTGATCTAATTGACTCTTGCCGCTTTCCCTACGTGCGGCCTAGTTGGCTCTTTAGCTTATTCTTCCCCTCCTTGGATTTTTTTCGGGGGGTTCACCTACTTCCCTTCTCCTTAGTACTAGTCAATTACTGGATGCTTCACTTTCTCTACTGCTCCTTGAGTCTAGTCTCACCCTTCCCTTCTAGGTGATCCTGATGAGGATCCAATGCTCCCTCTTTTTCATAGTTCTTTCTTGCCAATTTTTCAAGTTGGTGAATTTTCTAGTTTTCTTAATTGTGTGAGGAATTAGATCTCCCACTTTGGTGTGACACATATTAGTGGCGTGATCATGTTGCATGTAGAATTGATAATACAGAGAATATTGACTCTGAGAAACTCCGCGGTAGATAGCGGTGGTAACTGCATCATGTCGCACTCCTCGATGCATGCTGGCACACCCCTTGGTCGCATTGTTAACAGTGTCAAAGGTACTATTGCATTAGTGTCAGGGGCGTTAGTGTGAGTAACCTTAGAAGTTCGCTTGGGATTAGCAGCCATACCCTCAACGCCCTCCCCCTCCACTCTGGATGCCTTTCCAAGGGTTGTTCCGACACTTGTTTAGTTAGTTTCACGGGTTCTTCTATCCAAGGTTTTTTGGTTGACAGTTCATCGTCTCACCTTTTGGTTAGGTTTTCCTACTCAGTTTTGGCATATCATCAACCTTAGTCATCATGGTTACATAATTGGTCTCCTGAGACTTATGTATAAGTCTCCTACCCTTAATGCCTCAATGGACATAGTAATGGTGGACTTATAGTCCGTCCCCTCTACATCTGTCGCTTTTATTCGCCACTAGGCTAAGAAATCAGTTAGAGTTTCGTCAACCTTTTTGTTTGATAGTAGTTAGGTAAGTGAAATGTTTCTTAGCCTTTCTTCCTCACATGAAATGTGTAGTAAACTTAACCATGAGATCATAAAAGAAGTCGATCAACTCCCGACTAAGCCCGTGAACTAGTGTTTAGCTAAGTTACCTAGGGTCAAGACGAAGGCCTTACACATGACTACATTTGTGGCCCACTAGCTCCATTAGCATCATGGCAACCTAATAAGCCATGAGTTGTTCTTGCAGGTCCTTGGGCTCATTGAATTGCTTTACACTAGGTGCTATCAAGTTTGCATGGAAGGGATCTTTAATAATCCTTGATGTGAAAGGTGTTAGACATGTATGCCATAGGAGCTAACATTTATTGTTTTGGGCATTGATTTCTTATTAAATAAATATAATAAATAAATATTTTTATTTATTTTATTTTGGCTTAATTAATATTTGATGTCATTCTGTACAATCTTCTTAATTCTTCATTCTTAAGAAGTAAGAATATGAGTGACGAAAGAATTAATAAATGAAGTATTGTAAAAATGTTCCTAGTCATAGAAATTCTAATTGGGCATTAGAATTCCAAATAAGGTTAGCACATTATCCTTCTTATGGTGAGTTTCATGTCATTCCATATGAGATACGGAGAGTGGACATGTAGATGATTGTTAGAGAACAAGTCATTGAACAATGTACAACATTGTATTTACCTTCATGTTATCGGTAAGTTGTATGTTACAAATATGCAATAGTCCTTTGACTTGAGACGATATGGTTGTCTCGAACATATGGTGGACTACTTTTTTTGAGTATGCGTCTTTTGTTCCTTAGGGGGACTATAAGTGTACTTAGTGGCTTAGTTCAGTATTGTACGGAGACATATGGGCATTCAATAGTGGATTCACTACCTTGAGGTAACAAAGTTGTTCTAGTCTATTCAATAATCTTACAACAAGAATCTCTGGCCAGAGTATAATGAAGTTGTACTTAAGGTTAAGAATACTGAATAGACATATTAACCAAGTTTATGGGTTTGACAAAGTTTGACCATGACATTTACCTAGTTAGGAACAAGTGTTGTGTGTAGGAATGTTGCATGATATTTGTAACCTAGAAAGTCACACCTCAATGATTTATGGTAATGCTGAGAACTTTAAAAGAAATCGATAAGGAGTTATCGATATTGAATTAATGCATTAATAGCTTATTAATGATTTGGTTTAATATTGGGTAGCTTTGGATTTTTAAAGGCTAACACATTTGGGCCCAAACCAGACTATATAAATAAGTCTTGCTAATTTCTTAATGGGAGAAAGTAAAAATATAGATTTGACAGAAAAGAGAAAGAGTTTTTTTTTTACGTGAAAATCTTTGAAAGTTCTCGCGTGCCCAGCCGGTGAACGGATTAGAGGCCGCACAGTTGGACGTTTTAGGATTTGTATCTTTCAAAGCAGGCATCAAGAACAAAACATTCAAACCCTCTATCTAACGTAGAATCTTAGAAAAATCGATTGATGCTTCCGATGAGCTTCTTTGAAATTTTCTAACAGTGGTATCAGAGCCATATTTTTCTATTATTTTATGTTTATATTAATTTGTGGCTTTTTAATTTTTGATATATAATCTTGGGTTAATTAAATAATATAATGATGTAATTATTATATTATTTTTGTTTTATTAAGCATACGAGATATATTTAATAATTAAATAAAATAAAAAAGAAGTATTTTTCAACGTGATATTCCCTACGATTTTTTTTTTTTTTTGCGTTTTTACGATCGTCTTCTCTTGCCACTTTTATGTTATCGTTACCATCTTAGCTCGTCTTCCTCATATCCGTTCGTCTTCTCGTTTTTAATAAATGATCGATCCGCACAAGGCGAGACGGAGAAGAAGGTTGACTTGAAGATGTCTGGTCGGATGGTTGTTTGAATGGGTCACCATTGTTGCTCCTAGGGAAGGCGATGAATTGTTCATTATCGGTAACTCCAGCAGCAAGTTTTGGCTCATGGCGCGGCTGTAGGTTGGTTTTGGCATGAGATGTGATGGTCGGTACTCGGTAGTTTTTTTAGGAAGATGCGACCAATTGTTTATGGACTGGTCGTCGCTGGTTATGCTGCCGGATGTTCGAGCTGGCTCGCACCAGAAAATCGGAGAAGGTCGGCCGTCGACGTTTGGCTGTTCTAGTAGGTTGGTCGTCGATTGACTTTTCAATTAAAGGCGAATGGTTGGCAACAATACTGACGTGATGAATGTAGTAGATTTGTCAAATATTAATATTACCAATTTAATTATTTGATAATTATGGTTATATTATATTTGAAAAATATAATATATGATAATTAGAATGTTATTACCATATAAAATATTAGATATTTTTTGTGATAGTAATTGTTATCATATTTTGAAAATTTTCTATATTGGTAATTGGAAATTAATTACTACTAATTAAATATGAGATATTTTTAGTAGTATTAATTATTATCATAATGATTATTTTCATATTTGAAAATATTAATATTTTAGAAGATTAGATGATAATATATTATTGTTATCATTTAAAATATGATATTTATCGTAGTAATAATTATATTGTTATAATCTTAAAATATTTATTTTTCTCCTTAAATAGTGATTCTTTATGTGATAATTTAATGCTATTTAGGTAAGTTCCCATGATTATAATATTTTGAATTAATTTTTTTAATCTTAAATAATATTATAATAGTAATTAATTACATACGAATTTTTTTTTGGCATGAAATTAATTAATTAATGGAATGTTTTGATTTGTTATATGGAAATTTGTTTGCATGTAAAGTTTATTTTGATTGACCCAAGTTTTGGAATTATTGGATTATATCTTCTAAAGCCACAAATTAATGAATTACTTATTTTATGATATGTTTATATTGCCTAGCATGTCGGTTTGGTCATGGACTTAGGACCCCTTGAATGAATGTGATTTATTTTGGGTTTTGCACCATTTTTGGTGATTAATTGGGGCATGTGTGCCTCTTATCTATTATTGTAATGTAAATGCCTTCCCAAAATATGTACCCCATTTCCGATAGATAGGAAATGTATGTACAAAGACCCCAAAGACTTCACGAGTTGAAAACCCGAAGGCTATGTATTGTAAAAGTTTGCATGTAATAGATAGGATTTTAATTTTTCACTATTCACTGTGCAAGGTCAAAATTAGCTGGCTCAATTTTGACCATTTAGAAGTCCATGACTGATACCGAGTTTACTTTTCATGCACTTTATATATATGTGACATATGTGAAAATGTTGTATAAGTGAAACTTAATAATTCTTAAAATCTTCTCTATATTAAATATTAAGTTGTAAACGGTTAGGCCTCAAGAGTTGAGATTACCTAATCATGGCTCTCCATCATCGTAAGAAATCTAATATTTTTCCTAGCACATTGTCGGCTATGCCAACATAGGGGCAATATGTTAGTTTAAAATCTTTTGATTTTCTTATTTTAAACATGTAATGTGGTAGCACTTAGAAACTTTACTTTTCAAGAAACTCCTAAAGATGAGAAAAGTCAAAGTTCAACTCTACTTGTTACCAGGATAGTGAGTTTGACTTAACTGAGTCCATTGGGCTAAGATGCCTCTTAAGTTGAGGTTCAATGGGCCATAGAGCCCAAGTTTAATAAAATCGAATCATACCTGAGATGTATTGGCAAGAATTTACCACTTACAAAATTTTTAAATTCCAAGATGTCTCTTAAGGTGAGGAATGAGATAAATTTGTAAGGCCTCGATTACCCATTATAAATCTTCCAACGGGATTTTCGTTTCTTGCTTGGGGAGTGCAGGATTCAAAAAATTTAGTGCGAGACACTATTTGATTATATATTTAAAAATCGAATAGTTTAATAAAGAATCGTGTCTAATAATTCATGTTATTTTCTGTAGTTAATTCTGAAATGGCTTTAAATTCTTTGTCAAAAATACTCGGAGAAAACAAATTTAATGGACTAAATTTCATTAATTTACTCTAAAATTTGAAAATCGTTCTCAATCTAGAAAAGATCGGTTATGTTTTGATCCAAGATCTTCCATTGATTGGTATCATACAAGATGATGCTAATGTTGATAGCTTGTTGTTCATAATGCCGAGATTGCAGCGTTTGATAAGTGGAAGGACGATGATCTAAGGGCTAAGAGTTATATACACAACTCTATGACCAATGAGTTGCAACGTCAGCATGAAAATATGTCTACACAAAATCTATGGCCAATCACCTTCAAGAGTTGTACGGTGAACACAATAGGATTGCACGTTATGAGGTTACCAAGGCCTTATTTCGGGCCAAACTACAAGAAAGAGAAAATGTAGGAAATCATGTCCAAAATATGAATTTTCACATGAACAAGCTTCATTGTTCCAAATATGATCTGCACAACATGTTGTGAACTGCTCATGCTACAATTAATGGCATGCACACAACTACAGTTCTTTTGGCCTCTTCCAAATCAAAGAAGAAGAGAAAGAACAAGAAGGTTTCTAAAGAGAAACTAACTAGAACAAAATAGAAAGTTGCAAGTAAAGGAAAGTGTTTCCATTGCAACAAAGAAGGGCATCGGAAAAAGAATTGTACAGAGTACCTAAAGTCTTTGAAAGTCAAAGATAATGACAAACCTTCATATTTATTACGCTCATTAATTAGACTAGTTTTTCAATTGGTCTAAATAATACTTCTTAGATAATAGACTCATGAGCAACTTCACATGTTTGTGTATCGTTGCACGATCTGAGAAGAAGTAGAGAGTTAACTGAAGATGAGATTGCTCTAAGGATGGAAGATGGGGCAAGAGTTGCTACATTAGTTGTTGGACCTTTATCTATTCAATTTTCATTTAATCATATTTTTAAAAGGCTATTTATGTGTTACTAGTATTTAAAGTCATTATTTCCATTCCAATTGAGAATAATTATTAATTTTTATTTTTGGAATAATGTTTATTACATTTATTTCAATAATAAATGTGATGGCACTAAAACACCGTTAAATGATATTTATTGTTTAAATATGGTTGATGATAATATAAATGAGCATTTATTGATGTATGTATGTGGTCTATTTGATAAAATGGATTTTAGATCCTAAGTAGAGTTCCATCTAAGTTTGTTCCTAAGACTCCATATGAGATATGTGAAATCCCATCTTAAGTATATTAATATTTGGGATTACACAGCTTATATCAACAACCTAAAAACAGACAAATTGGAAACAAGATCTTAAAAAACATAGGAAGATATAGTCTGATGAAGAGTTTGTTGAGAAACTTTCCTAGCCTAATCAAATTCAGAAATTTGTGCAATATGAACAAAAAATTATGCCTCATCTTCAGAGAAGTGTTAGACATATTCGTGCATTAGACATATTTGTCTTCATGACAGAGAGTGTCTTTCAAATTGGAGATAATGGGTCTAGTGCGTGGTGATCCTATCATCTACAAAGAGGTGATATCATATATCAAATTTAGAATTTGAAACATCTGTTTTGTCAAGGTAGTCAAATTGTTTGGCTGTATTGTAAAACAATGGTGATTCATGTGTATAAAATGGTAAGTATGAGTGCTATCACATTTCTTGTATTGTGATGGAAAATTTAATTATCCTTGCAAGTGCACGAATCAACTGTAGTAATAGTGTGTAAAAGCAAGGGTCGAACCCATAGGGAATATGCAATTTAAAGATTAGACTTAAAAATAATTGACTTAATAATTAAAGTGCTCAAAATAAGTGCAGTTTCAATAGTGAAAACTAAACCAAATGCTATGTATGAAAACAATAAAAGAAATAAGCAATTAAAAACCAAGAAAACAAGATTGCAAATAAATCAGCCGGCTAACAGGAGAAACAAAGCTCTAGGGACATGAACCAATAACCATTACTAATTCTGCAGATTAGTTTATCCATGCCAACCGATTAAGGGTTCGTTCTAACGGTTAAATGACTACTCCGTATGGCGTCCAGAGTAAGTCACGTATTCTAACTGTTTATGTACTCAAATACTTACTCGAATAGTTAAAACCTATTAAGTCAAAAAGAACTACGAAATACCCGGTCTAGAACCAACTAGACAATCTGTTAAGACAATCAAATTAGACAATTTGTTAAGACAATCAAATTATCTACTCGTTTACCCTTAGAAGCATGAAATTAATATGCATGATTTCTACTCTAGAAATTCCCTCAATTCAGTTCAATTATGTTAAAGTTGATCACCCAATAACACAATCAATTAATAAAATAAGATCAAAGGGTAAAACTTAATTCAATTGGTAAAATTAAACAATTATTACACAATGTTCATGGTAAATTAATCATGTCTCTAAATAAGAAATTTCTGCAGAACATTATAATAAAGGAGTCACGATTAACAAATCCTTTAGCATTAAGCACTATAATTAACATTGTAATCAAGACACTAACTACGGTAAGTATCAATTCACATTCACAGAATGCATTGAAATGGTAAAAACTTGGCAAATCCCTTAATATTGGCAATTGTAAATAATTGAAAGAAAAGGAAGAGTGTTTTATGCCAATAAACAAGCTAGCTGCTGCCCAAGAAATGCCTTCGCACCAGAGCCAATGCCGCCGCCCAGAAAATGCCTTACTACTGAGATGAAACTGCCACCAACGATTTAATTACTGCCAAGAACCCGTCCACCAGAGCCAAATAATTTGCGTCGAACTGCCGAATCGTAGACCACCGCCGAACACCAGAAACGGCGAATGCCGAACCCGGAGTTGCTGTCGTCGATTGGATTTTCCGATGTGCGAAAATCCTTCGGTGCAAGGATGGTGATGAGATTCCCCCTCCAAACGCCTTGAATCTGCCCTCAATTCATACGGCTAAGGCTCAACGGCTTCCTCCGTATTTCTTCACCGTAAATCACTCGTCAAAGCTTTCAGATCTTTTCTTTCGCTTGGTTGTTGACGGGCAGAAAAACAAGACTAGTTCTATCTAATTAAATCTTATGAGAAATTAAATAATAAGATTAAATAAAAACAAAAACTTAAGCCCGAAAAAACTTCTTTTTCGGAGTTAGGGAGGTTCGGGTAGGGCATTGTGGTGCACCAGGGCCTTCAGGTTTGGGATGGCTTGGTTGTTAGACGAGGGTTGCAGAAGGCAGGTGGAAGATGCGTGGCAAGTTGGTAGGGCGAGGGGCTTGCTTGATTGTCTTCAGTTTTGTGGGGACAGGTTGCACTCTTGGGGTGGTGACCATTTTCATAAATTTGGAGAGAAGATAAAGAATTTACGTAGAGATCAATTGCGTCTGAGAGGCCTCATTGACCCCACTTCCCTTGCGGAGTTCCAGCGTATGGAGACAGAGTTGAGTCGACTGGAGGCTCAGGAGGATGCTTTTTGGAGGCAGAGAGCAAAGTAACGCTGGTTGAGAGGGGCTGACGCTAATACAAAGTTTTTTCACAGGTATGCTTTTGCTCGTAAAAAGAAGAATACTCTCTCTAGATTAAAGAATGAGTCTGGTATGTGGGTGGACGGTGATGACTTGAAATCTGTTGTGCTTAATTACTATCATGATATTTTTGCTTCAAATGTTACTTCATCCTCTGTGGACTCTTTTATTGCTTCCATTGTTCCCCGTGTTTCGCAAAGCCAGAATGACACCCTCCTTAGGCTTTTCGAGGTGGAGGAAGTAAGGACTGCTTTGTTTTCTATGTTTCCTGACAAAGCCGCAGGGCCTGATGGGATGAATCCGAGGATCTTTCAGCGCGCATTTTTGGGATGTGGTATAAGGAGATATTTCGTCTTTTGTGGTTAACTGTCTTAACAGTTGATCATTCCCGGATGGACTCAATGACACTAATGTAGTACTGATTCCAAAGAAGAATTGCCCAGAGGAGGTGTCTAATCTTCGCAGCATTGCCCTATGTAATGTAGTCTACAAGATAATGGCTAAGATGGTGGCCAATAGGATGAAGCCTCTACTAGGAGATGTAATTTCCGACTCCCATAGTGCTTTTATTCCTCATAGGTTGATCACTGACAATATTTTAATTGTCGCGGAAGTTGGCCATTATCTAAACAGGAAACAAGGTGGGCGTGTTGGATGGGGTGCCCTCAAGTTAGACATGGCCAAAGCTTACGACCGTATAGAGTGGTCCTTCCTCCGTAAAATGTTGTTGGCGTTGGCCTTTGCAGTTGAAATGGTAAATCTGATTATGATGTGTGTCACCACGGTCTCTTACAATTTTCTGGTTAATGGAGAGAATGCTAGCCAAGTTACCCCACTCGTGGTATTAGACAAGGTGATCCCCTTTCGCCCTATTTGTTTATTATCTATGTAGAGGGGCTCTCTTTGTTGCTGCAGCAGGCTGAGTTGCGGGGGTTGTTTCATGGTTGTAGGGTTGCTAGAGGAGCACCACCTGTCTCACATTTGTTTTTAACCTTCAAGTGCACGTTTTGTAACCTTCAAATGCATGTTTTCCTTTCTAAGAGTGCACAATTAATTTCCTTCGAATTTTTCCTTTTAGTGTCATTTTTTCTTCCTTGCCTTCTAGTGATCCTCTTTATGCCTTCAAGTGCTCAATTTAATGCCTACAAGTGTATGCGTGTCTTACTATTCTGTAAAAAAAATTAAATTAAAATACTTAATTAGCATTCAAGTGAACCCTTTTTTTTCCTTGCAATGCATGTTTCTTTGCCTTCAAGTACACAATTCTGGGCAATATTTGTTATATCTTGTGTATTCTTTTCAATAACATGAGATTTACAAACGATTTGTATGGGTTATTACTTTTTCTTTTTTTTGAAAAACAACGAACCATTATATTAATAAAAATGATCAATACATAACGGAATAGAGGAAAACCAACTAGAAGAATCAGACTGAGAACGAGCCGCCCGAGCTAATGCATGAGCTAACTTATTCGCTGATCGCTGAATAAACTGAAGAGACTCCACCTCAAAGTGTCGTTTTAGAGTTCTACACTCATTAATAACACATCCTGCATATGAATGATCTGGCAATGAACCATTAAATAAATTGCAAACAATCTGACAATCCGAGAAAATAGAAATCCTTGCAAAATTTCTGTCCTTGCACCATGATAAAGCTTCTTTAATTGTAAGGGCCTCTGCTAAATGTGGATCAGCTAAGCACTGTAAGTGACCATTAGTTGCAGCTACATAAACCCCATGCCCTCCTGATATCTGGTTGCTTTAATAACACTTAAGTTGAATAACCTCTCTTTTTGTACCATAAATTGCATCAATTACACATCTATTTGCATTCTAGTGCATGTTTTTTGCATTCAAGTGCACATATTTGTACCTTCAAGTGCATGATTTTGAGCTTTCAAGTGCACATTTCATATAGAATTTATTTTAAGAGAGTCAATGATCTTTAGGGAAGCCTATCACATCGCATTTTCGCACCGGTATAAGGCTTCACACTAGATCCTAAACATGTATATATAGTCAAATTTTAAAATTTTAACAGGGCGTTTGGTTGGAAGGAAGGAATTAGAGGGGAAATGAATTGTAATTCGGTGGGAAAATAATAAGGTTGGAATAAAGTAGGAATCCAAATTACATTGTTTGGTAGGGAAAAAGAATTATTGGGAATGAGAAGAAAATAAGTGATATAAAGATTAAAATGTCCTTGTATAATAATAATAATAATAATAATAATAATTACTATCAATAATAATAATAATAATAATAATAATAATAATAATAATAATAATAGTAATAATAATAATAACAATAACAACAACAATTAAGGGCATATCTGTCATTTCATCCCGGTATTTCTTTCCATGAAACACCGAATTACAATTCATGGGTTATACTCATGAATTGCAATTCAGCAATTGTAATTCGGTGAAATTTCAATTGCCTCCAACCAAATAACGTAATTGAGGGAAGAAACAAATTGCAATTCAATTACAATGGAATTACGTCCAACCAAGCGGCCTGTAAGAACGTAAATGTTAAAGAAAGTATGCTACTAAAAAAATCTTAATTTGATCAATGAATAGTAAAAATAAGATAAAAAGTAGTAATTATAATTTTTTCCCCGACAAGTGTTGAAAGAGTTTACTAAATACTCCGTATTAGATCTATTTCATTGATTTCGTCCTCTTCAATGATTCCAATACGTAATGCCATAGCCCATAATATAAGTTCACATAAGCAATTCTCGTCCAATTTCAACAGACGAAATTGATAGAAAAGTCAATCAAAGAACAACTTGTCGGAAAGCTAGAGATGGTGGGTGGTTTTACTTCTAATGTGGGCTTTAAAGCATGCATTTACATCAGTGCATATCTAATAGTAAAAATTTTGACTGTGTTTAAAAAACATAGAGACTAAGATGGTAGGGGGGAAAAAATACTCACAGAAGCTTTTAGGGTACATTGGAATCGGGTGTTTCACCTCAACGTTAATCAGTGAGCAATATGTGAATTCCTCCAGAATTTGGGAAACACTGATAAGCTATTTTGTTCATGTGAATCCCATTACAAATGTCTACATTAAGATTTTGAGTGTAAGAGTAAGAGTTGAGAATAGAAAATGAGAGTACGCACTACATATAAGGTGTATTTGATTCGAACATTGAAATCAGAATCGGAATGAGGATCAAATACTTAGGGTGTGTTTGGTTCGCACATGGAAATCGGAATCAGTATGGGTTTCAAATACTTGTTAAGGGTAATGGGTTTTGGTGAAAGTATTTTACATGTTTGGTAGTAAGGTGGAATAGGAATGATTATTAATAGTTAGGAAAGAAAGAGGGAAGAAAAATGAAACCCTTATTTCATTAGAGTATGGATTTTCCAATTAATGGGGTATTCCAAACCTATAGTAGTATCCTAAAAACCTATCAACCAGACAATAACAATCACTTTGATACTCATACCTTATGCCTAAACTCACCAACCAAACACACCCTTAGTAGTTTGAATGAGTTTTACTAAAAGTATTTTGCATGTTTGATAGTAGAGTTGAATTAGAATGATGACCAATATTGATATTCAGTTATGTATGACACTATAATCAAAATAAAGATTTTAAAAATACAAAAACAAAATTGATTTTATGAGTGACAATTAAATGAGTAAGCAATGCAATGAGGAAGTCGATGAAGTGAAAAGCGATGAGTGAGGAGGAGATAGAAATGATAAGTTATAAGATTGAATTAATGGAATGATACCTGATTTAAATTAAGAAATAAGTTTCGTAATTATAGAGTTTATCAACTCTTATACCTGTGTTTTAAAAAATGATCAACCAAACAATCTGTATGACTATCAAACACACCCATAGTATTTTCCTTCCTGCAGGGAGTTTTGGGTCGCCACATAATACTGTTACAGATTCTGCGCTGAAGGTTTTGCCCATAAAAAACCATACAACATGAACAATGCAGCAAGCCAAGCCAAAAGGAGTGCAGTTTTCTCAGCACTTTAAATTTCAAAACAAAGCATAAACATTATTGGAACTTTAGAAATTTGAAATTCTTTCGAATATTCTGAAAGGAGGAGCAAAGCATAACAAATTAACAAAGTGATTTTTGAGATTACTAACAACTTGGTTTGTAATCTCTTAATCTATTTTCAAGTGTTATAAGCAAATAATCACCCCAATAATGTACAGTACATAAACACATACGTACCCACAGTTTTTAGTTGGAAACGTTATAAGGCCATCTCAGCAAGATATTGGTCCATAATCTGCGAGACAGACTCGAGGAATGCAGTTTCACTGGAATCAGGAAGCATCGAATCCAGTGCTCTCTGAACAATCTTCTCTATTCCAGATTCTTTGTTCAAGGTTTCTCTGCACATGATGTTGCCTATGGCAAATGGTGTCAGCCCCCTCTCTGCGCCTTTCTTCAGAAGCATAGTAGATATGCAAAGTGTTCGGGCACATTCCAGAGGCAACTCCCATCCATAGTGCTTCAGCAAGGCAATGTCCTCCTCGGCATCAAGAGATTTTATGTAATCCAGAGTTTCAGAGCTGAATGGCTTGCGTGTTTGTGGCCAGTAAAGCCAGTCAAATGTGATATCTTCAAACTGCAGCAAAGGGAATATAAACGAATTCAGAATCTAGATAGAAACTACAACTGTATAGGAAGCACTGGAGTGACTTCATCCTAAGAAGCTCTCTCCAATACAATTTGTGCATACATCCATCAAAAGTTGTAACCAAAAACGCAACAAATTAATAAAAAATAAAGACAAGAAAATGGACAATCTAGAACAAAAATGAAATGTAAAGATGTGAGATCAGTGTTCCGCTGTGGAAAACTTGGTATATTTCAATCAGTAAAGGTACATATAAAGTCCAGTCACTTAGGTCTGTTAAGAAGCTATTCAACAGATACAAGTAAAAAAGCAAAACCAATAATAATTAATTACATTGCACAACAATTCTAACATGTAAACAACATAAGCAATTTTGCCAATTAAAGAACTATAAAATTGAATCAATTGCAATTATAATTATCTGGAAAAAGACTTACACTCTCAGGCAAGCAGTAACCATGATCAATGGGAATGAGCTGAGTCTGCCCATCTTCAAGTTTTCGCATCAATATATTTCCAGCATGCCTATCTGCATTTGCAAGCCTCATATCTAACACTGCAATTTTATGCACCTCCTCCACTGGGAAAGTACCAGGGCCCATATCCTCACAGCTGCCATCATTCTCCATAAACATTTGCAATGATCCAAGCTTAATATTTACACCTTCTGGATTATGGAATCCGCTATGAAGGCACTCAACAAGAGTGGTAGGAGGAACACCTGCAAATCCATTTACCTGGCCAGAAAATGAGCGCCTACCACTTTTTGGATGATCCAGAACATAGGCAGCACATTCCCTGTATGCACCTTCACCAACTCTAGTCCCCTTCTTCAAGCCCTCACCACTAAAAGACACGGGCAATGCATGTGGATTGTTCACGGCCATGGGCTCCTCATCAATTGGCTTAAACACTGAAATATATGTACTTCCTGATGCATCAAGCATAAAATATGCTCCACCTGTTCCTTCTGACGTCCTAATAGGGTAATTTCCTTGGTACAAACCTTCACGTGTGGAATCAATCATATCATAAATCACCGATGGCAATTCAATCTTTGGGTTAACAATGAAAGGTTCCAAAAACGTTTCTCGATCAGGAGGCTTCCTAGGGACAATAAGCTTATTCTCTGTGTCATTCACTCTTGTAGATTCTTTGACCACACCACCCGGCTGTGGTGCCACAACAGACAACTCAAAATTCTTCTCTACGGGTCTAGCCCTAATCTTTGCAGACTTCTGAACAAACAGATGAATCACAGCATCACTGCTCTTGGAAATATTGTGTATGAGCCTGTGATCTTCTAGTTGTTTACCATTGCAGAACACTTCCTGTTCCTCACTATCAGCTAACCCACCTTTCTCTTGTATCTGACGCTTAACATACCCAACATCCCTACTCCTCTCCACATGAAAGGTGAATTCTTTTCCACAACAAGTCGTCACATTGATGACCTGGAGATCAGAGAGCCGGAGTACTAAATGCAGCACATTGCCATCCGTAACCCCGTAGTCACGAACTAGGGAATTGCTCCGATCTAGTACCCGGCCTCCGCATACCAATTTCTGATTTTTCACCACAAACCCTTTACAGGTCTGGATGCGAAGCTTGACAGACCCAATTGAATCCGACTCCAAAACCCTCAATGGCATCTTGGAGCCAGGCACAGCCACGTATATGAGAATAGGCTCCTCAATATGTACAGGCAACGGAAATCCAACAGGCTCTTCTCGAACCGTGCTAATAGCTAGAATACCCGCAGACGACATTTTTCTCTACAAAATTCCCAAACACAAAAATTCCTACAAAACCTAATAGATCATAACACAAGAGAACCCCTAAAATGCCACCTTCACCACATTGTTAAATCCTCCATAACTACCACAATCATGTACCCTTGATAAATAAAAAATTAAAAAATTAAAAACATAAATTCACACAGAACTAAAAATAAATCCCCCTATCTATAATTTCATGACTGATCATTTCTTCACTGCAACAGCTTTTGATTGATCCTAGAAGTATGGGAAGCGTAAACTTGGGGATTGACGATTAGGGTGAGTGCAGAGAGAAAAAATAATCGCAGGGGCAGCGCGAGATAAAGGAATAGGGGATTCTTACCGATTGAGCAAGAATCGAAGAAGGAAGGGGCAATCGGGAGGGCTGATATACGTGAAGATTGAATCAGCTTTCCGATCTACGCGGACATGAATCGGCGATGATGCACGGTATTGAATTGATTAACGAGAATGAGAGAGAGAGAGATGGCCGCCGTTGGGTTCAATGCATTCCGCGTTGAATATTGACTGATGACTTTCGAGTTTTGAATGGAAATGAAGTGTTATGCCCCGTTTGGGGTGTTGGAATCTCCTATTCAAACGTTTTTACGACTTTGGATGCTCACCTTCATAACTACCAAGTTGATTGGGTTAAGTTTGACCTTCACCTATTTTACACTTATAATTAATCATAAAAAATTGTAGTAAATACTTATTGTGTCTATTAGGTAAATTATGTTTATGTGTAATAGCTTACAAATAATACGTAAGCGTATGTAATAGTTTACAAATTACACAGAAAAAATAAACTGCACTAGAAAGATTGTGTACGACACGAGAAAGATTGTGTACAACATGTTCGACTAGAAGAGTATCAATAATAATCAAACTTGTGACTTTCAAATATAAAATTTATGATTTAACAACTTGCTCATCTTTTTCAGGTTTTCATGGCAAGCGAAAGTAAAACAAATTTTGATCATCTTTATAACTTCCAATTAATATGGTTAGGTGGTAAGTATATTTATATATATATATATATATATATATATATATATATATATATATATATATAATTTAAATATATTTTAAGAATTAATTTGCTCTATTACTTTGATATTTTAGTTATTTTTCTTTAAATGTTCTTATCTAAATTTTGTGTTGAATAAATAACTAGGATGGCCAAATACCTTGTGGTCAAGTGGCATCCGGTGTCCCGATTAAGACTCCCACATGGATGATATGAGTGGATTCGAGCCTCAGTGGATGTTGTTGTTGACTCGTTGTGACTCGTTGTGCTTCAGTAGGTTGAGAAAGTAGCTATGAACATATATTACATTGTAACAGAGTCAGTAGTACTAAAAAAAAAAAAAAAAAAAAAAAAACTAGGATGATTTATTAGCAATTAAAATAATTTGATTACTTTTTTTTTGAAAACAAGTAATTTGATTACTAATTCTATAATCTTGCAATATGCATGTTTATGTTGGTCCATTCTAGCTAATTTTAATTCTCCTTTGACTTTTATTTATTTATGTATTTTCTATCCCAAGTAACAACTAACAAATAAAGAGAAATTATGCATAGCCATATATTTTATGTGGCATTGAGAAAAAATGGAAAAAAGTTGGGTAGTTTGTTGTGCCTAGAATTAGTATAAAAACCATTGTATTTTGCCTTTTAAAATCTTAAATTTCTATTTCATTTTTACTTTACTTTAGAGACTTTAGAGATTCTTTCCTTTTAGTTTTATTAAGAGCTCTACATGACTAAAAAATTTTTTAGCTTGGTTTAGTTGATTGAAACATCACAATTGATTATGATGGGGGATTACTAAACTTATTGTTGTTATATAATATTATGCATTGAATATTGAATATTCTTTTGAATTTATTTGAATAGCTAGGGAGACCTACTAGTTATTTGTTCAATATAATTATTTGCTATATTAGCTAATAATTTGTGCTACAAGTTATTCTAATTTTAGTAATGAATAAAATTAATTATTGATGACATTAGTGATAGTTAGTCTCAGGAGAATTCTTTTTTTAATTTGAATGCAGTCTTTTGTATTTGTGTTATTCATTTTTAATTCTCATTATGTTTCAAATCTCCCGTTCTTTTAATATTCACAAAAGTTAAACTAGTTACGCATTATGGAAATGATCTTTACTCTCACTTCTACGTTATGGTTTTAATTAGGGAGCATATGATAGCTCATCAAATTTTGGCGTCGTAGTCGAGCTTTTCTAGTTTATTTTTGTGCCTTCTTTTTTGAAATTAAAATAAAATTTTATCTCGAATACTTGTGTTATGTTTGCATTATTGTTGTAATATCTTTGTTGGTTTATGCCTATATCTCGGTCGGCTAATCGAGAAAAATTACATATGATCCAAATTCTTATTCTTCATTTTTTTTTTTACCAATTTTGACTTAGAAGAAAAGTTCATGGTTCAAAATCGCTGTTGCAAAAATCCCCGCCTAGGCCGCCTAGACACCCGCCTAGGCGCTAGGCGCTCCTAGACCGAGGCGAGTTGCTCCCTAGGCGTCCGCCTAGGTGGTCGGCCGCCTAGGAGGCCGCCTAGCGCCTAACTCGGCCGACTAGGCCGAGTTAGCGGCCGACTGGGTCGAATTTGGCCGAGTTAACTCGCCCAACTCGGCAGAGTTAGCTGAGTTAACTCGAGCGAGTCGGCCTTGTTAATTTTATTATTATATTTATATATATTTAAATTTATTTATTTATATAAGTAAGAGAAGTAAGAGAGGTATATATAATATATATAATATAATATATGACATACACCCACACACATGAATTAATTTTTTGTTTTTATAGGTCGCCGCCTAGACCGCTTAGGCGCTAGGCGCTAGTTTACCGCCCGACTAGTGCCTAGCGCCTACTGCAACCATGTTCAAAACCATACTTTGAAAGAGCTTAGAGCGACAACCCTTATGCATTACTTTTCTTGAGTTAGATGCTAATGCTACATTTGAATTAAAATATAGACTATAATCTTTTACTTTGTTTCCATGGCCTTTGCAAGTGAAGATCCACACAAGTGCTTGAAAGAATTCCATGTGACATGTTGAAGTATGAAACCTGTTACTGAGGATTGACTCTTGCGTGGCAACATTAATTAATTATCCACCACTTGCAATGTTTGTGGAATCCATATTGACTTATTCAATTAATCAATTTTAAGATTGTAGGTTTTGAATAAGTCGGATAGCAATTAAAATAAAAATATTAGGGAGTTAAATTTTAAGAAACAATCCCAAAGTAATAATGGTATGAAAGCAAGAAAAATTCAAGTCATATATAACACAATTTTAAAATTGATCTAATTCACTATCTCTCGAGAGTGTTAGGAGTGTTGTAACATCAATCTCCCAAGACAAAAATAGATTTACATTAATATAGTTGAGCACTTAAGTTATTACTGTTTGCAAACTAGAACAACAGGTAGAACACAAGAAATATTGTTAGGAATGTGTTAGTAGAAGTTTTGAGAGAATAGAAACAGTGTTTTTGGAGTTTAGAATTTTTTTCTTTTCAAGCATTCTAAACCATTTGACGAAGACCACAATTTTATAACTCCTTAAACAACATAGATAGGTTAAATGAAACTTTGCTTGGGTTGCCAATTTTTGAACGATATTTGTGTACTTTGGTCACACACACGAATAAGCTTTTTGGGATTTAAGTAATATTTCCAACATGATAATCATATGCTAATTATATTTATCAATCTATATTGATTGTTATTTTAGTCTGGTGATTTTAGCATAAACCCGATGTGAATTTGTGTTAAGAGGGAACAAATAATTTAATTTGTAATGAATTGGCCAATGTGTGTTTGTTGGTTCGGATCTTTCTTATATCTAATGCTATCAAATGAATTGTCTTATGAAGTTTCTAGAATAATTGTTTAGTAAGAGAAATAACTATAGAAGTCTCATTCTTTCAAAAAAAAAAAAAAAAAAAAAAAACCTATAGAAGTCTCATAGTTACTAACAAAGTTAGGAAAAATTGGTATCTGAACAATTATTTGAATCTTATAACCAATCTACTTTGTAATTTTTGTGCTTTTTCTTTCAATATGAACTATTGCATTAAAGTGTGTGGATATATATATATATATATATATATATATATATATATATATATATATATATATATATATATATATGCCTTTGTTCACATGAGGACTATTAAGACCCATCATAACCATCCATAGATATTTAATAAATGGTTGCAGATGGTGCGTTCTCAACGAGAGTTGATATTCTAAGCAGCCCTATCGCAATGGTCCTTGTGTTGCTGGTGATTTCATCAACAAAATCCTGTATATAGACCAACAACTGGTTAGTAATGAATCAATATTTATATTAAAACACACCACTCAACGTTATAAAATACACGACTAAACAATTCAAACACACCACTCCCCACCCATGATACCTAAACACACAGTAGTCAGCTCAAATGCACAAACACATGTATTAAAACACACCATTCTATGTGATAAAACACACTAGTTTTCAGGTTAAAACACACTACTTAACCACCAAACACCAAATGCATCTACGCTCGCAAAACTCACCACCATTTCTACTAAAACACCCACTCAACGTTATAAAATACACCACTAAACAATTCAAACAAACCATTCCCCACCCACGATACCAACACACAGTAGTCAGCTCAAATGCACAAACACACATATTAAAACACACTATTCTATGTGATAAAACATACCAATAAATATCAAGATATGCACCAAGTTGTTTGCAGATTCGTGTTTACCTGTAATCCTTCTAGCAATGTGAGGCTCTCTTCTTGTGGCTGTGATTGGTGTTGGACATCAGCTTGTGGAATGGATGTACCCTCTTCTTCAGGTGGGGCATTTTCCAGCTGCAAAGCACTATCAATGTGGCCATACCCGAAGCCACCAGATTTTATCTCATTTTCCTCTCCTTTTAACAGCAGCTTGAATGTCCAAGACCTAAAGGCTGGGAGGCTTCTTGGCACACTACGTCTGTAAAGCACCACCCGGTCAGCGTAGAATACCTGCATTTTGTGTTTCACAGTATTATTAGTTGAATTGTGTGTGATGTTTTAATGGATTGGGAGGTGATGGGAGTGGCTTTACCATGAGGAATAGAATTGGTCCTCCAAAGATTTTGTTTGTGCTTCTCTACCACCCCAGCTTGCTACTAATCAGTGAATTTATCACCATCTAACACCAGTTGAGATTTGGAATGTTGTCCACATCCCGAAGATGGTCAATGTAGTTCTGGTTGACATAACCATTTATCATGGGGTCTATCAACACATTGATCACCAACAGGGCAAAGTGTCGCTTGAACCAAGGATCATCAGCCTCAGCTTCTAACATCTTCGTAGTCATAGCACCTGATGTGATACATGCAGTAGTCTTCTCAAAAATTCCTCTCCATTCCTTTAGGATTTCAGGAACTGCCTTTGCTGTCCTCCTTGTGATTTCAATATGTCCCATAGGCAGCCCAAGAGTTGCAGCAACATAAGCAGCAGTGATATGGACTGACTGTCCATTTTGGAGTTGTAAGGTGCAGCTCCTTGGATCAAAGTTTTGCACTAACCACAGCCCCAATCTACGTGGCAGGTTGGTGATGTTGAGGTCTAGCAGCTTGCCCATTCCCATGTCTCTTATACTCTGTTGCTGTGCAGGGCTAAGCCTGCCTATGGGCTTGGTTAGTCTTGATGGTAGCAACCTTATATGAAGTTCTTCATCTTTATCTTCTCCTGAGGTATCATCCTCACTGTTTTGCTCTGTGTTGTCATCTTGTTCTGGTCAACCTATACATGTTCAAAGTATCATTTGTTGTTCATTTTCTCTCTCACCCCAAGACAATTCTTGAGTAATTTTTATCAAAGCCCAACCTATCATCAATTCAAGGGAAGCTATTACTTACATTCAGAAAAGAATGGGGCTCTTGGACAATCTAAGGAAGCATATCAATGAAGAAGAAGCACCACTTAATGCATTAAGATTTATACTAACTACTAAGGGAAGGACCATCTACCTCTCCCACTGCTGCAAATCCCATGCCATCAGATATCCAGTCAAAACAACAAACAAGGAAACAAAAATCTAATGATACTTTCGCTGTCAAAGTTTTTGTATAAGCCAATTAAATAGTTGACGAATCTTACGGATAGGTAATTTGTGTTCATGTTCCCTAGCTTCTAAATCAATTCTTGGTTAGTTGAAAAATTAGTATGATAAACTATGGTTTTTGTGGTACAGAACTAATCTGGCATGTTTTTATTTATTTATTGGGAAAAGGGTCAAATACGCCTTGAACTTTACTCGATATAGTTAAATTACTTAAATATGAGTGTTAATTATAGTAGATTCAAATACTTAATATTACTATTTTTTTAGTTGAATGGTGGACTCAATATGGAGATGACACTCCCAAGCTTCAAAAGTATGCAGTTAAAATGCTAGCTTGCTAGGCTTCACTTGTTCTTCATCTGGATGCGAGTGCGATTAGAGTGCATTCAATCAAGTACAGACCAAAAGAAGAAACCGCTTGACCACTACGAGGATGAATGCTTTGGTTTATATATTTTATACAACAAAAAGTTGAAGGATAGGCACTTGAAGTTGAAATCCTTAGGAAATGATGAAGATAGTTTGTTGATTGATGAGTTGTCATCGGGTGATGAATGGCTTGTAGGTAAAAATGATGAAGATGCACAAGTGTGGATGACCTTGATGTTGATGCTTTTGAGGGGGAGCCCTCACAAGTAATTCAAACTCAACCAATTGAGTCCTCAAGCTAGAAGGCTAGTGCAAAAGGGTCAAGTAAGGGAAAAAGAAAATTGAGACTAATTAGTGAAGATGAAGAAGAATGGAAAGATATTGATAATGATGGTGGAAATGAGGATAATGAGGCTATAGACTACAATGATTTTTCAGATGAAATTTCATTGTGATTTATGATGTGTTTGTTTGTTTATTACTTTAATCTTGGATTGTTATGTGTTTGTTTGCTTTAGACTTATCACTTATATTATGCTTGATGTCTTATAGTGTGTTTCCTTGAGACTTTTAGCTAATGAAACTTGAATCTTAGATTTTGGTGAATTTTATAAATAATGTTTACAGCTTATTAATATATTTTGTATAAAAATTGAGGCTTACGTCTCGCCTCAACATTACAAAATGCAAGGCACGCCTTCGCCTTTTAAAACCTTGATCTCAAATGATAGGAAAGTTTCTTTATGTTATGTTTAATCCATTTTTCATATTTAGCAACTAGCATAAGTGGTTAAGAACAAAGTCTGTATACAATAGTACTCCATAATAGTTGCCAGACAAAGTAGGGTTTGCCAAATAATGTATCATTGCAAAATCCATGATTTCAACTATAAGTTGGACAAGGTTATGAGACTTTCACTCACTAGTTCTTCACTGATTTCCCAATGCAAGTTCATGCCAAGTATCCCCATCAACTTGTTGAGTCTCTTGATCTGAAAAAGACAAAGTTTGCAGCATTTGATTGAATATTCCTACAGAAAATTCAACATATGTACTGCCGAAAAAATATGGCATTTGATTAAATATACAAGTAAGGTTCAATACATACTTCTAGACCTCAATTTCAAAGACCAAAACATTGCCCAAAAACTCAATAAACTCAGATACTAAAAGTCTAAAACATATTCATATCTGAAGACTAAAGTTGAATGCTGTGTGCTTATAATCATTCCTTCTTTTTTTTTTTTTGCATCACAAACAAATTATATGGCAAAAGGAATGGAAAAGACAATGAGATACCAAAAAAAAAATACATTTTCCAAAGTTGAATGGTGTGAAGCAAACACCACAACTTGACAGATAAGATGGCATATTATATGGATAACAGGATAAGTATGCTTGAGCAATAAGATCTTAACAAGCAAAAAAGTATAACCTCACTACATTAAGAAATGTACAGTTTGAGGATCTCACAGATGGACATTAACTATGCAAGGATATTGTCAGTCTCTACTCTCTAGAAGTTTTATCCTTCAATCTTAATCTTTTCAAATTAAATGCCTAAACAACCTCTTCTTTTAAAATCTTTGTGTTAGTTCTCTAACATTTTTGTCATGCGCTTCACTAAGCGATGAAGATATCACATTTATATCAATAATGCAGTAAACACAATATTGCATTCTTCAAGCTAATATCCAATTATCAGTTCAAATGAACACCCATTGTATCATTGCAAAGGAGCATTAAGCTTTATAGAATTATAGTACAAAATGAACAATAACTGAAATAATTAATTCCTTAACAAGCCCCATCTAACCAACAATGACTCTATTATATAAATTTTATGATAATGGATTATGACTAACAGAGTTACAGATTGTGAATAATACATAATGAACTGCTAATAATGTCCTTAATGTAAGTTATGGATTACTAGCTTCAGTAAGTTAAAAAAGTGTTCTAAAATCTTAGCCACCAAACAAGTAAAAGTAGACAATTTACTCTATAATCTCAAAACAACAGATTAGATAAACATTATCAAACACTACCAAAGTGTATAACAACAATTACCGATCCTGAAAAAGGTACAACAAACAATTATCGAAACAGTGAAAGGGGGCGTCATCGTCTATGCTGTATGCATACTAGAAAAATATGTCAATGTGATGTATACATGATGTTCCAAGTATTTAAATAGTCAGTTAGTATACTATCATTCTAAGTGTTTCAGCAATCCATTGGTAATATTGCTGGCATAGCTACATGAGCCACGATAGAAATTCTGTAAAAATGATATGAACATTCAGCAGAAAGACAGTTGAACATTCCAATACTGAGCGTTTAACTTAAATGTGATGAAATTTTAAGTTCATAGATAATCAATATCCGCTCCAACACACTGGACTAGGTGAGCTTGGCTCATAGTACAATTCACATAAACAAGCATTCCAAAAAAAAAAATGGAAAATTCAGAATTTCTTTCCACAACAAAGCTTTAAAATTTCACAGAAAGTCTTACTTGCATCCTCTGTATCATCGGTTCGCGGGAGTAGTACATGCGACGGGAGTGTAAGATCTGTAAATGCAAATCAAGAAAGCGAACATTATTTTCGCATCTAGGACTGGTGAAGATCAAGAAAATTAAAAAAAAAAAAATTAACAAAACAAATTAGTGAAAAAAATGGGATACCATCATTAGGCAGAGTGTCCCTCATCCATTCCTCGTCAACAATGTCGATTAGGACCCCCATGTTCAGCTTCAGCTCCGCCATTCTCCAGAATTCTGGTTCGATAATGGTAATTCTTCTCAGAGTTACTCGTTTGACGTTTCAAAGTTAAAGCCCTAAACCGTAAACGATTTTTCGTTTCGGGAAAATGTCACGTTATCCAATAATATTACGTGTATTCATGTTATTAACCTAGGTTGTGATGTGTTCGTGCATTCGAATGTTAGGAGGATGAGTTCTGTGTATTTTGTGTCAATATTCTGTGTATTCTGCGCAAACATTCTGTGTATTCTAGATAATGATTATGTGTAGTATAGATAATGAATTCACTGGAGTCATTCGCGTCCGCGTCCACTAACATCTGTGTATTTTGTGTCAATATTTTGTGTATTCTAGATAATGATTATGTGTATTATAGATAATGAATTCCCTATAGTCATTCGCGTCCGCGTCCACTACCATCAAAACGACATCGTTTACGTACGTGGTGCGCATTGCTATGTGCACCGTGGTGCAGAGTATAACGATTTAGGCTGGTCCATGTGGGCCAATCATAGTGTATTATCAATCAGGATTGATCTAACCTTAAAATAAAGGTAATAATTTATAGTTGTAATTTATATTCATAATATAGTAATGATTTATACTCATAACATCATAAAATAACTAAAATTATATTAAAATGAATTGTACTCAAAATAATGGAAATGATTCATAGTTTTAATAATTTATGTTCAATATAGTTATGGACTATATTAATTCATACAAATTTAATAATTAAATTCTTTTAATTTGTACATGAATTTTTCTTAATTTTAATTACTAAAATAAAAAAAATATAATTAAGAAAATAAAATTATAAAATCAACAAAATATGTGTTCAAAAATGTTTAGAATTTTTTAAAAATACATACATACATAATTACATATACTTATACACTAAATTAATCATATAAAATTTAAATGCTAATTTTTTAATTTCTAAATGTAATTATTTTAATTATACCAATAAAAACAAAATCCTACTTTTACAATTTTCCGTCCAAACTATTACTATATAAAATCTAATAAATATTATATTAAGTAAGATACTAATTACATGAATATTAGTATAATTGCAATTAAACATGATATAAAAGTATAATTTCACAATATTAGTATAATTACCTAATAATTATTATGGTAATTAAGAAATTAATTACACAGATATTAGTATAATTACAATTAAACATTGATTGTTAGATTTTTTTATAATAATTACAATTAATTCATTCAAATATGGAGGATGAAGAACAAACTAAATGCAATATGGTGAAAATGAATATACTTAAGGTATAAACGTATAATTGCACATATATTAGTGTAACTGATTAATAATAATTGCCTAATAATTATTATGGTAATTAAGCTAAACATTTGTCGTTGAATTTATTTTTATAATAATTATAATTAAATTATTTCTCATTTTCCCATATTTATTTTAGTAATAATATAATTACATAAGTCATATTACATATAAATCTTTTAAAGATAATTATAGACAAATAAGTCATATATTATTCAATTAATTGAGTGATACTTTTACACTAATCTTATAATCAAATAAATGTACACGTTCAATATTTGAATTTTTTTATAATTTCATTTTTATTTTACTATCTAAATATATAATAATAAAAATTTATTCGTGCATCGCACGAGTAATTGGACAATTATTTGCTCTAATTCAAGCAAGGAAAACATTAGGAACCATAATCGATCCAATCAATTTCATTAATTTTGCTATATAATATTTGATGTTATAATTTATATAATCGTATATCGATCCAAATATTCTTAAAATATTACTCGTAAAAAAATTATTTTCGTGCAACGCACGTGCGAAAATACTAGTAATTATAAAAATACCAAGAAGACCCGCATCCCACCTACCAAGCAATTCTATAAATTGAGCTCTCAAAACGTACCATTGTTTTCACACAGCAAAAACAGATCAGTGCATTGTGCAAGATTTCATTCACAGAATTTTGATCATTTCTCTTTTGTTCTAAAAATGAGCAAAACCAACTCCAATCCCAGTCCCAACAACCCCAATCCAAGTCTAGGTAAAGCCCAATCTACACATCCACAAGTGCACACAGTTAAATAACTACTACATTTTTATTTCTGGGTATAAACTAATTTAATTTAATTTGTTTGCTTTTCCTTATATGATACTATGTAGCCATGAATTATGAGGATAGAGTTGAGGTGAGTGCTGCCAGAATTCTCAAAGTAAGATTTCTATAATTCCATCAAGATCAAATGTTTTTCTACTTCTTTAATAATCTATCTTTGTTTAATCATATCGATCTTAATTAGGTGCATATTAGGTGCATCATTCGTACGATGGATTTTTACAGAATCAGCTTTTGAGCTTTGCAGGGGGACCTGATGAATCATTTCAGAGTTTCAACTCTTCAACTGAAGTTCAAAGACGTGTTATAGCTCTTAGAGAGACTCAGGCCACCCGCAATCTATCTTATAGTCCAGTTTCAGCGCGCGCGCGCGCACACAGACACACACACACACACACATATATATAGTCCAAATATAGATCTAAACTAAAATTTTATATAATCGAAATTCAATTCTAGATGTGTTTTTGAGTGTGCAGAATAAGCATGATGAATTTGAGGTTGAGTACAACAAGGAGAAGGCAACTCTCGATGCCAAGTACCAAAACATATACTACCCACTGTATGAACAGGTATACTGTATACATACACATAACAATAATTATTGATATAAATAAATAAATGTTCTTATACTGATCATATAATCTATATCTATATCTATATCTATATCTATATCTATATAATAACAGAAGTGTCTGAAAGAGTTTTCCCCCCAAAATTGAAGGTCATTTTAGTAATATCATATATTTGGACAATAATTAATAATTAATAATTCCTATAAATTTTTGTATGAATATAACATTTTTAGTATTAATTGATAATTCCTATAAATTTTTTTATAAATATAAAGATATACCTTTTCAGGAATTATAACGTTTTTGGTATTAATTTTGTATTAATTGACAATTCCTATAAATTTTTGATAATTCCTAGACGATGACGAAGACACTATGCTCTTGAGTCCACCATGCATTCCATCAAAAATATCATCATCATATTTACCCAAAAAAAAATATCTTCATCATAGACTGGTTTATCCTATACTGACAAAGATGATGTCTTGCTATTACTGTTCTTTGAATCATTGCTAGATTTGAAAATGGAATCGTAATCGAAATCATTCATCATCGTCGAGGCCTTATTGTTGGTATTGGAATTGGTATACTTTGGCGGGCCACCAAAGACATCCTTGAACACTGGACCCCCGCGATCGTCGAAGAACGGTGAGGACCGGGCGAAGGCAGAGCGGCATTGGTTTGTTGTTCCCCAATTCTAAATCTCTTCAGATAGTTTTAATCTATACATACAAAAAAATGTTTTATTAAAAATAGAATGTGATAATTTAGAATTAATATTTAAATATTTTAAATAAATATTAATCTTCCTAATATAATCTTACTCGTCTTCTATTATATTGTACTAAATAAATATGTTATTATACCCTAATTTGTGTTGGGGACTATTATATTTTTTTCTAAACTTAATTGCCCATATTTATTACACTTAATCTTCCTAATATAATCTTACTTCTATTATATTATACTAAATATATTATTATCATACCGTAATTTTCATAATTTACTTTATTCATTGTCTAAACTAATACACGTCATTCCATATAAATCTACATACTTTCTGTATTACTATTTTTTTAAATGTACTTTCTATATTACTATAGATATTATATAAAAATAAATACTACATGCTAATCAGCTTAATTAACACCAATCACCTTATTTACTACATATTAAATTTGGTATATACAATTCTACCAAATTTACCAAATTTAATTTTTATTGCGTATAATTGAAATAATATATTGAATTTAATATTTTAATATTATATATATTTTTTATTTTTTTATTTGTTTTGAATTTCAATTAAAAAATTAAAATTGAAATAATTTCATTTGATTCGAATTTAGATATATATTATAGAATTTGCCTATATACATATTAATAAATATTATTTGCATATACGACGTATTATACCATCATTAAGGAAATGCATCCAATTAGAATTTAAATTTACTAATACAAAAATTAAAATTTGCATTTTTTTTAAAAATATAATTTTCTTAGTTATTATTCATATTCTTAGAATTAAAATATACATGAAATACACTTAGGCATAAATGAAATTAATTATGTAAATTTTTTTCTATAAATTTATCTAAATGTGTACGTGATTGATTAGAGACTATATTAATTATACAAAATTTAAATTTAAATTTTATATGCTATGAAAATGATACTTAAACAAATATATGAAATTACAACTATATTATTATATTGTACATTTTAAAATATTTATATTTTTTAAAAATTTTCTATTTAAATTCATAATAATATAATTTTGTTCGTGCATCGCACGGGTAAAACACTAGTATATATAATTACAGAGGTTTAAAATTGTGAGTGGAGCCGTTGAAGGTGAAGGTAATGATGGAACACAAAACATGGGGGTTGGACGAGACGAGGACAAAGGAATCCCATCCTTCTTGCTGCGGTGCGGGGCGCGGTTCATTACAGTTGTAACCTCTCGTCGCTTTCTCGCAGGATGGTTAGGATTTGATTAGTATAAATTTTTGTTTAATTGTGTCTTTTTAGGACATCATTCATTATCTTGTAATAGCTTTACACAGCTTGTGAATACAAACTTTCTTATTGACTAATAATTCACTTGTCTTTTCCATTCTATTACTTTTGTCTTTTATGCTTATTATTTGTCATTTAATAATTGTGTTATTTGAATTGGGCAGGTCAATATAATCCGGAAAATAAATAATTAGTATTTTTTTTCTCAAAACTGGACTTTATTAATCCTTCAAAAAATGCGGCATAAGCCTTTACAAAAGAAAAAATGTTATTAGTATTATTTACAAGAAAAAATGTTATTATCTAACAATAATAAGAATTATTTATGGATGTTTTAAAGAAAATGTGTGCTAAATAGCTGATACATCAAGAACTACATATGAGAAGTTTGATGATTGGCAAACCATTCTCTTTCTCTTTATATGATTTCTCTTTTTGTTTAGATATTGAAGATCTTTCGGTTCTTTTATTGCGATGATGATTTTGCCTCTAAAAATATAAAATTTGGCGATATTTCGTCGTCAATTTGGCCTGAAGGACCAAAAATGACTAAAAAAAGTTTAGCACCAAAATTAAAAAAATTTAAAGTTGTGCACCAAAATAATTATATTAAAATATTTAATATCCGACAAATTAATACTAAACATTTGTATTTTGTAAGTAGTAATCTATATCTATACTATTAATAAACACAAAATCATCAATTTTAACTTTCCGCCCAAAACTCCCATGTACTATTAATGGTTTGCGTAATATTGTAAAATATTGAAAAAGAATTTCTATTCGTACTACAATTGTACATTAAAATATTGTAATACAATTCCTAATAAAATATATTATTCACTAATTTCATATTCGTAATACAATTCTAGATTAATATTCATAATACAATTCTACTAACCGTAATAATACAGTACATATATTTCCTCCAACGTAATCTATACTTCTATACATATTAATAAAAACAAAATCCTCAATTTTAACTTTCCACCCAAAACACTCCCATAATATTACAGGGCGTTTGGTTGGGATGAGGGAATTAGGGGGGGAAAGAATTGTAATTCGGTGGAATTGCAATTCAATGAATAAAGTAGAAATTGAAATTACAGTGTTTGGTATGCAGAAATAGGAGTACAGGGAATTGAAAGGTAAGAATTGAAGTAGTAGTAGTAGTAGTAGTAGAAATAGGAGTACAGGGAATTGAAAGGTAAGAATTGAAGTAGTAGTAGTAGTAGTAGTAGAAATAGGAGTACAGGGAATTGAAAGGTAAGAATTGAAGTAGTAGTAGTAGTAGTAGAAATAGGAGTACAGGGAATTGAAAGGTAAGAATTGAAGTAGTAGTAGTAGTAGTAGTAGAAATAGGAATACAGGGAATTGAAAGGTAAGAATTAAAGTAGTAGTAGTAGTAGTAGTAGTAGAGTTAACTCACTTAGTAGTAGCAGTAGCAGTAGCAGTAGTAGTAGTGTGGGTAAATTATTGTGTGGTTTACCTTTAAAGTGAATAACGGTGATGTAGTCCAAAAAATATTACGGGATAGATTTCCGCTTCAATTTATTGGGTTATTTGAATGTCTTCTTCGTCAACAAATCCTTAAATCATATTAATAAAAAAAATACGATTTACCTTTAAATTGAACAATGGTGATGTAGTCCAAAAAATGTTACAGGGTAGATTCCTGCTTCAATTTATTGGGGTATTTGAATGTCTTCTTTGTCAACAAATCCTCCCTAAATAATTAATATGATTTGAAGGTAAGGAATCTTTGCATTGTAGAAAATAAAGACAATATAGTTATATCTCTTTTTTAATTTTTTTGATAATGAATAATTTTTATTGTAAAAAATACATACATATAACTAATGAAATTATATCTCTTTTTAAAATTTTTGATAATGAATAATTTTTATTGTAGAAAACAAAGACAATATAACTAATGAAATTATATTTCTTTTTAAATTTTTTGATAATGAATAATTTGTTGAGTAAAAGCATTTGAAACATCGAATTCTAAATTAAAGAAATGCATATGTATTATTTTTTTTATAGTTACTAATTTATTTATATTTTAATAAGAGTAATAGAGTGGTGTACTCACTTTTCAATAATATACTCTACACATATTTGTAGTATATGTTTAACAATTATGCAACTCTGATTGGGATGAGATTTGAACCTAAGACCTTTCTTATAGAAATTAATGAATAAATTAAAAATTAACGAAATATTCCGTTACTAAAGTTTATATTAATGAAATGTGGGGTTATTTAAGTGAAAAAAATAATATAACAGAGGGTAAAGAAGGAAAAATCATAAAAAAATTACTAAAATCAAAATAATATGAACCATTCGTTTAAGTAAATAATTACCACCAACATTATTGTCTTCCGGCTAGAACCCTAACTTTATTGCTCTGATCGTAGATAAATGTCTGAAAAGATTACCTAAAAAATTATTTAAAATCCATTAAAGTCTATAAAAATTAGTGCCAAATACACTTTTTTTTTTTTAAAAAAAAGTATATATAAAATATGTGCCAAGATACAAAACAAGTAACATGAGTGAGTTGTAAGTAAGGGATGGGACAAAAGAAAACAGTAGTTAGGAGTATACACTTCTTCAGTCTCCTTCACACTCTTTTTTTTCCCTTTGGTCAGAAGTCTACCTTTCTTCTCTTCCTCCCCAAACCAGAAATCTCAGATCCCACAACAATGGCGACACCTCAATCCCACCGGAAGAAAACAAGTAAGTCATCTCGCTCAAACTTCCTGGGCAAATCTCTGATTGTCATTCTTGTTCTTGTAATTATCCCACTGTTTCCTTCCCAAGCTCCCGACTTTATCAGACAAAGCATCTTTCCCCAGCTCTGGGAGCTCTTGCACCTCATGTTCATCGGCATTGCCGTGTGCTATGGTCTGTTTAGCAAGAGAAGTCCCACAGTGGACCCAAGATTTGATGCCTCCTCGCCTGCTTATTTGTCTGGGATTTCTAATGTGTCCTCAATTTTTGATAGTGGGCATGAGAATCTGTATGGGTCTTATGGCAAAATTGGCATGCCTGAGAGTAGTAGGGGTTTTCAGAACTTGGGAGATGAATGTGAACTAGATGGAGATGAGAGGTGCAGATCTTTTGTGATTAGAAATGAGTGTCAGGGGAGGAATTTCTCTCAGACTTCGATGAATTCTCAGCATTTTATAGATGAATCCACTGTTGTCGTGGCTAATCGATATCATAGGACTAACCCTCTCTCATTTGTTGATAATAAGCCCTTAGGGTTGCCAGTTAGGAGCTTGAGATCAAGAGTAGCTGACACTAATAAGCCTGATATCGATAGCGATAGCCATAGTGAAGTTGACAAAACCAGAATTCTTTCTGGTTCTGCAGGGGCGTCTTTTAGGGGTAATGATAGTAATGTTGTGAAGATAAGAGGCATGGTGCCTGTGAATTCAGACACCGAGTTTGAGGAGGCTGCTGCAAATTTGATGCAGGGCCCGAGACCAAGGAGGAGGGAGTTGGGAGAAGAAATGAGGAGAGTTAATAAGCCTAGTTCACAGTATTGTAGGTCTCAATCTGCTTCAGAATTTGAGTTTAGGGAGTTTAGGCACTTTAGATCAACGTCGTTTCAGCAGCCACCATCTTCTCGGAGTAGTTCCAAGACTTCTTCACCGGGTACAAGCACACCCTCGTCCTCTCCCTCTCAAGAACAGCAGCCAAACTTCGAGGGAAAGATGGATCTTGAGGAGGAATTCCCAGTCTCGATTTCACAGCCAACAGAGATTTCGGTGCATGGAGATGTGTCAGCAGAATCTAGCACCGGGTCTTCGATGCAGATGGAAGATGAGTTCGATGACATGACAAACGTGTCTTTGGGTTTGGGCAGAGAAGAAGTGGGCTATGCTAAACCTCCTTCGCATTCGATTGGAGAATCTGAGCATGAGTATATTAAATCTTGGTCGTTCTGGCATCCAATGCCTTCTGAAACCAATTCCAAGTCGTCTTCTCCAACAAAACATTCTCCCGTCTTATCTGTCTCTCCCGAACTGCCAAATATCGAAATGCATGATCATCAGGAGGAAAAGGATGTTGGGGCTCAATCTATTTCGGTTTCACATCCAATAGTGGCATCAATAAATGGAGAAGCAGCTCGCATGGGCAGCTCAACTGGTCACAGGAGTGAAGTTTGGGAGAAGAAAATAAATGGAGAAGCAAAGCCTATCTCTTCAAGGAATCAATGGCCTTCTTCTACGGAGATAAATCCACAGAGACCCTTGAGAGATAGTCACAAAGATGTTGGCGAGGATGTCAAAGAGGGCTCTTCACTCACAGGCAAAAGAATTGGCCCTTTGGACTCACGTGTAAAACCATCACCTTCACCCCGTCGTAAAGTTTTGTTAAGGGGAAAATCAGTGAGGACAATTAGAGCTAGTAGACTCGAGGATGACCTAAAATCAAATGACAGTGCTTCTGTTAAAAGCAGAAGTCATTGCAGTCCAGTTGAATCATTATCATCAGCGAAAAGCGTAAATGGAGGAGGTTGTGAAAATGGCCCTGTAAACACCACCGGGAAAGGTGACCTTGACACTCACCCCATTCCAAACTCAGCTTTTTCTCCAAAACAGAACGGGAGAAAAGAGGCATCGGTTGTTGGTGACATTTTGGAGTCCAGAGAAGATTCAGTCAGTGTGTTGAACAACTCCGATATGAGTTCAGATGACGAAAAACCTGGTTCTTACCTCGTTGATGATGTTGAGCTAGGAAGCGAGGTTGATAGAAAAGCCGGTGAGTTTATAGCAAAGTTTAGAGAGCAAATCAGGCTTCAGAAGGTTGAATCATTTCGACGATCCACCACCTGATAATTTATCAGAAAGGTATGTCATATGTGTATTATAAAGCTCCATTGCTGGGGAACTGAATAGAAATCTGATCTCCATCTCACCAAAGACAATGTATTCTTTTATGCTCCCTGTACATCTCTTATTTGTTGTACTTGACTTGGATATAAGAACCTTTACATGGGAAATATATATAGGCTCTATTTCTTTCATTTCTTTTCCCCCCTTACAAATTATTATTATTGTTATTTTTCTCCAAACTTGTTAGTTCAGGGAAGCCAAGTTTGGTCCCTCAACTATAGTGAAAAGATGTAAGAGTGACATTTTCATGTATGCCATGAGTGTGTTTGAAAACCAAGAGTAGATGACATTTTATGAGAATTATAATAATAATAATTTTCACATTGACTATCAGTTTGTAATTGTGCAGTTAATAGATTATGTGCCACTACATGCATATGTAATATGTTAATAACAAAAATGTTTGGTAAATAACTGTTAGCTGATTGAGTTAGTGGGTTTGACCGTTTGACCAATTGACAGTAAATTAACTGTTAGCTAATAGTTGATTATATGCAAAATTATTTTCTCAAAAGCTAGTCGAAAAAGATACTTTGAGCAACTTTTTGAATTTTAGTATTTTGGAACAATAAGCCGTTACAAAACACTCATATTGATTGTTTAACCAAATCAAACAGCTAATAATAGTCAAATAACTAAAATAAACCAAAATTGATTGATAAGTTAACTATGTTACCAAACAAGGCCAATATGTTAACTGAATATTATGTGTCTGTAATTAACATATTATGTGTTGAAAAACCACTTCTAAAAGTGATTGAAATTACGCTAGAAGAGACCTGCACGATCTCATCCAAACTGGTAGTGATCGGAATAGCGATTATTCAAGCAAATACACATAGTGCTACAAATATACACCCAAACATTCAGCATTTTAATCAGAGAAGTAATTGTTCAACATACAGTACAGTTGACTCTCCTCAAAGGAGATTACAATGGCATTGAAGGACACTAGCCTTAAGCATTAGCTTCATCTGAAGGTGCCCTATGGTAAGTAACCAAAGAGCTTGCACCTAAAGGATTCGAATGATACTGCCCGTAAAGTGCATAACAACCAACTGTAATGATGCAGAGAACAACGAATCTCACCCAGGCCTCGTAGTGCAACTGCAGAAAACGAAGACACAAATCAGCTTGCCTCTTACTATTTCAACATCCATTTGCTACGGTTCCAAGACAAAGTTGTTATTGTGCGATAAAAAAAAATTATATGATACGGAGTATGATTCTTCATGAGCAAACCTGGGCAAAAAGAAAAATGTTCAGGAAGATACAAACAGCCGGTACAACTGGAACTCCTGGGCAAGAAAATCCCGGTGGATTAGTATAAACCTGCAAAAACCAGAAAGACCCTGAATCCTTAGCAGATGCTGCATGGGAACCAAAACACTTCCAAATTCATTGTGCTAAAGAAACAGTTAATGCAATTGGATGATTAATATGTAAATGTCAACTAATACAAGATAGCTACTATCAAGCTACCTTGGGCCACACGAGAGCAGTGAAACCATTAGGCAACCAAAATTTTTTTTTGTGGACTACTTATTCCTACTTTGTTTCACAAACTCTGCTTTAGAGAACTAAATGAAATGTATCACCATTGTGCTGTGTGTGTAGCTAAAATTTATATTGAAGAGTCACTTTTGGTGAGAGAGCCATCATGCCTTGCCTATGCAGGAGCCAGAGAGTAAGCATCCGATAATTCAACATTCCTGTTTGATCTTACGGTTCTTACCATCAAATTTAATGCAATGCGGAATATTTCAGAAGAACTGTCTAATTGTTTAAGCATATCCACAATGTCATATAAAGTTCTACTTAAGGTTCAAATGGCCATAATTATGGAAAATTATTTGGTACTCTCAGGAGTTTCAAGCTTTGGACACCCATGGCTGGTAGCAGAAGACGATTACATCAGCATACACATGCTGATACTATCGTCAATTTACATTTTGCCACATTTCTTGTTCATTTATATTATGTTGTTACATGCTAATTTCAATTGAACTGCAGGTTCATATTAGATGCAAATGAACATGAGGGCACATTGAAATGAGCATGAAGTGTAATACAAATGAACACTAAGCATTCAGAGAAAATAAGGTGCAAAATGACACAGTGGCACACCAAACACAGTAAAACCAATATTATAGTACACAGGAAAATTTAGGAGGGCATGTTAAAATTTATACATTCAACTCTCCCCCTGCAAATATATGCCAAATCAGGTGGACTCCCCCAATTACTAAATATTTGGAGGCATACTAACCAAAGCAAAATAATTGAATTTACTTACTTGCCGGAAATGAAGAGCCGCGGCAGCAATGATGGCAATAACTGCAGCTACAATCATGAAAGCAAATGAAGCACCAAAACGGTAAAGGGCTCCAGCAGCAAACCCACAAAAGGCAACTAAGATGAGGCAAATGATGCCTTCATCCCTGTTTGAAACACGCCCTGCGGAGACCTGATTCACAGGCTTATCCTTTAAACGGAGGGATACCACACAAGCTGCAACAACAGAATATCCTGTCTGGATCAAATCAGTGCAATGTGAGTTGCACGAGAATTTAAAACTTATACGATGTATGCTTATATATATTATTCAAGAAAGCAATTATGACCCTTCAAGGAAAGAAATCCATCGTCAATGTATTATTATTCAAGATCATTTGTCATAAAATGACTCGTCTTGAATTTTATCGGCTTAGATTAGTCTCATAACTCATAAGTCATAATAATAATTTGCCAGTCAGTTTTAAACACAATGGAGAAGATAATAGAGAAAAACATACCAAGGATCCCACTGAAAGAATGTGCGAAAGCAGTTCCACATTAAATAGACCAGCCAAAATGATGGCAACGATCCCAACCCAAACTTGCGAATGAACAGGAGTATGCCTTGTTGGATGTACTTTAGCAAATATTAAAGGCAATAAACCATCCCTTCCAAGCCCAAGATACAGTCGTGACTGCTCAAGAGAAACATAATAAACAACATTGCCTGTTGTAACTTGTATGTGGCTTAAAGAAACCAGATAAGTGAGATAACAGGAAGAAACTTGAACTTACCTGAACATAAAGCCCTACCATAAGAGTTGTTGTGAGTCCTGCAATAGCACCAATGCTGATCAGCACTGATACATATTTCAAGCCCTTGTCATTGAAAGCCTCAGCCAAAGGAGCATCACCACCAAGGAGTTTGTATGGGACCATCCCAGTAATCACTAAGCAGACAGCAATGTATAGTACTATACAGACAAGGAGGCTCCCTACTATGCCTAATGGCAAGTCTCTCTGAGTATCATTTTATAACATAAGGATTACATAAATGTAGACAAAAATAAAGGTTATGACTATTCTAGTCAATAACTGACTGTCTAACTCATATTCGACTGCAAATAGTTTACCTGTGGTCTCTTAGATTCTTCAGCAGAATTAGCAACTGCATCAAATCCAACATACGCAAAAAATACCACAGTTGCTCCAGTTAATATTGCTTTAAAACCATTTGGAGCATATGGGGTCCAATTTGAAACATCAACCTCAAAAGTTCCAACAATGATGACAATGATAACAATAACTACCTGCAGAAAATCTTATGTCAGTTTAAAGGACATATGGCTGTTGTTGCTCTAGTCATAATCTATTGTTGAAGATCAAGAGAACACACATGAATACCCTACTGCACCACAACTTTCATATATATAAATTGTATAAAGGTTGAAAATTAGGATAAAGGGATCACCTTCGTCACTGTCATTATTGAATTCAACATAGAGGATTCTCCAACACCCCGACACAGAACTATTGTCAGAACTATGAGTACAATTGGAGCTAATAGGTTAAAAGAAAATGCTCCCAAATACTCTTCACTACCATGCCCAACCCAGTTGGGAATGCTATCCTTGAGAAAGGGAATGAGCTCTAATGCATTAATTACATAGCTTGCTAAACTACGTGCAATGCTAGCTGCACCAATATGATAGTCAAGCATCAACTGAGCAAAAACAAGAAAAGCAGTAAGCTCATTAAAAGCTGTGTATGTGTACAAGTAAGCTCCACCAACAACTGCAGGAAATCGCGACGCGAGTTCAGCATAGCAGAGTGCGTTGAGAACGCAGGATAGTCCTGCAATTAAGAAACTGATAGTGACACCTGCATTGAATTAGTGAACCCCTTATTATCATCAATTCAAACAAACAATAAAGTTGAAATAAGGTGTGTATAAAAAGAAAAAGAGAGATAGGAGATAGATTATAGATATGCATAAGATATAGCAAGTGGGAGAGTATAGAGCAAAATATAATTTTTTTTTTCCATACTGAAAATTGAAGCATGTGTTCCATCTAAACTAAAAACTTTGAATTCCACATTTATGGTTATATATTATATGCTCAACACGTCAGCTAATGTGCGCGGAGACACAAGATTCGAACCAACACTTAGATTTAGATTGCACATTTATGTTTATACATTATATGCTCAACACTGAACAAGCAAATAATAATTGGACAAACAACTTTAACAACATGAAATGAATCATAATTAAAGAGGGGAAATTGAAATCTAAAAACTCAAAATAAAATAACAAGCATAATAATTCATATACATCAACTGATAGTGGATTGTTAGGAAGAAAAATGTAAAGAAGGAGAAAGGGAAGTATTAAAATTGGATGCGAACTCACCGGGACCCGCATCGTGGGCAACGGTACCGGTGACGACAAAAATTCCAGCTCCAATGGAGGCGCCAATACCTAGGAGAATGAGATCGAAGAGGCCAAGGCGGCGTACGAGCCCCTCGCCGGAGACTGTACGGACGGCGGCGTCGGACGGCGGAGCTAGAGGTTTGGACCGCCTAGCGGATGACCAAAAGTGAGCGAAGCATGAGGTGGAGGAGGATGAAGTATCGTCGGGGCGCTTGTCGGCCCTCATCGTTACTTTTTTTTTTTTTTTTTTCCCGATGATCTCTCAATGCTGTCTTCACGGAAGTCAGTAGCAGATATTTCGTATATTCTTTGGTAGCGGATGAGATAATATCAATTTTTTTCTCGTACAGAAAATTCAACCGCATGAAAATGACTGTACTTAGTAGCTATATCTATCTACTACGGAGTAAAATACAACAGAGTATATAAAAGGCAACGGCCAACGAGAGTAAGGCTATACAAAAATGTGAAATATATTAACGTAATTATTTACTAGATAAAATTTCATTTTTGTCTCCGACTATTATACATTAATTTTTTTTTGAGTACTATTGACTCTGTTACAATATAGTATCTGTTCATAGCTACTTTCTCAACCTACTGAAGCACAAAGAGTCAACAGTTGCCTCCACTGAGGCTCGAACCCACTCCAATGTGGTCAACTGTTGACTCTTTGTGCTTCAGTAGGTTGAGAAAGTAATACTACATTGTAACAGAGTCAGTAGTACTAAAAAAATATATGTAATGGTCAGGAAATCAAAAGTGATTTTTTTAAAAAGAAAAAACGCATACTTTATTGAAACAAATTCTCAATACAGGAAGGAGCAGAAGAAACCCAAATAGAGGGACTAGTTTGAGAACAAACAGCACTAGCTAAGGCGTGAGCAAACTTGTTCACTCATGAGGGAATAAATTTAAAAGACAGTAATTAAAAGTGTCGTTGTAACAACTTGCAATCATGTATGACACATCCAACATAAGTGAAATCAGTCCCAAACTTGTTTGCCTCCGACGCTCCGCCTGCCACCGTCGACTGCATCAACGAGCGCCGCCGACGGCTGTTCTCCATAGCCGCCGAGCCAGGTAGACGGCGGCTCACCGCCACTCTCCGAGACCCAGCTTCGCCGCCTTCTCCCCGCCATCGCAGTCGAGCCGGAGATCGGAGCTGCCACCGTCATTGTCGTCATATCCCTACACCGGAACGTGGTTAATCGAAGCCCTCACCTCCGATCAGCCAACAACGGCGCCACTACTCCAAGCGACGAGAGATCAGCCAGAAAAAGGCTATTTTTTAAAATGTTGTTTCACCGCCACCCAACGACGGTCGAGGTCGCCGGAAAAAGGGGAGATTCCGCCGCCAGAAAAGGGGAGAGACATTGGCGGCCATCCGATTCATATATATATAATTATTTTCAAAATTTTAATAATTTTATAACATATTTCAAAAAGAATTTGGATAGATTTGTATACACATACGAAATAAGTTTATATATATGCATACATACTGTAAAAATAATATGTGTACTGCAGAATAAGCTTATTTATATATCATGCATATACAGAAATGTATGTAACACATATTGTTCACAGACTTTAACTTTTAGATGCATATATAGTGAAATAGAACATGAAACAGCCATTATCCACATGTATGTATATATATATATATATATATATATATATATATATATATATATATATGCTTGTAAATTTCTATATACATATAGAATCCTGATAGATATATAAATTGCATAATATGTCAAACAACTAGGCAGAGATTAAACAAGCTCTGATACCAAATGTTAGAATAAAAATACAATTATAATACTTGTGACAATCTAACCTCATATCGGAAGCTAATATAATTGTGCATCTCTAGCCATAGTTGTAATCTACGTTGCAATGCTTGAAGAATGGTTGTTGATATCTTCATTGCAACATAGTCTCAAGAACTTCAATAGGTTAAAGTTTGTTGTCTACCACTAATCTCCTGATAGTAACTAGATGGTGTAGTTGTAAGACTGTAGGAATGACCGAGCTTAAATACCCTACGTGCCATCATTATAGGCTAAGTAACGGAAACTGTTACTTCCGTTTCAAACCACAACATAATGGCCATAAATGGTCTATTACTTGCACCACTTAATAGTGCTATAATGAATGGAAAATGTTACACGTCTGGCACGCTGGGCGTAACATATCCACCTGGTGCGCTAACGTGTGCGGGGTGCGCATGCCTTGGGGGTTGTTCGCGGGAACTTCGGGCAGGTGGAGGGTGGATGGGGTGGTTGAGGTAGTTGCACGACAGGGTAACATGGGACACGTGCTTGGTGGGATTTGACGCCCTCTGGATGCCGTACACGTGGAGGGTGTAGGGAATCCGCCAGTAGTATAAAAGGAGGGGGTCTGGTCCATGTAAGACATCCCTCAGGTCACGATCCACTTCATAGCTTAGTGGTTAAGACTTCTTCCCCTTATTACTAGTGTGCCAAGGTTCAAGCCTTAGTGGTAACATTGTTGGGTTATTCTTTCCTATTTATTTGTTGGTCCCTTATTTCCTTATTTATTGTATGAGTTAATTTCATTTTTGGTCCTAAATTTATAGGTGATAATCTAGTTTTAGCCATTTTTATTAGAACATCCTCATTTGGTCCTAGTATTATTGTGGCATGACCATTTTTAGTCCTCCATCAACAAAATCGTTGAAATATCGTTAAATACAAAGACATTTAAATGTTCTTGTATTTAACGATATTGAACTGCTATATTTTTTGTGTTTATTTTTTTTGAAAACATCAATAATTGAAGACCGAAATGTTCTTGTATTTAACGATATTTAAACTGTTTTGTTGATAAAGGACAAAAAATGGTCATGTCACAATAATACTATGACAAAAAGTAAATGTTCTAATAAAAAAAAGGACTAAAAGTGGACTGCGACCTATAAATCTGTGACCAAAAATGGAATTAACTCTTTATTGTATTTATTCGCTAATCCACCTATTATTTATTTATTCATTATTTGGGCCGCCGTATCGGTCAACCTTTGGTCTTTGTACACATTCTATTGGGCCACACGCCCCAATTAATAATATTACTTTTTTTTTTGGAAACAATTAATAATATTACTAGTTTCCTATTTCATTTAACTTTATTATATCTGGTTTATGATGGACCCGATCTCGATAAAACTATCAGAGATATATGTGTTTCATCATAGACTTTTCTCCTCTTCTTATTCTTCTTTTTCTTTTTTTTAAAGAAATAAAAAATAAAATCCGTAAGGGTCTATTGAGAATAAAAATGTATTGGTGTAATTAGATGTAGTGTTAATTTATACATTATGTTTTCTCTCTTGTACACCTAATACTTTTTTTTCAATTTTACTCTTTTCAATATATATATTTGATTAACTTATTTTATAAGTGAGTAAGCATGAAAAGAATCTATGGAAAGATTTTATTTTTTGCAACACTTGAAAAACTGCTCATGGCAAGACACAGAAATTTTGTTATTAGTGGTTGATTAAATGCAATGTTTTTTCTCTTTCCCCTTTGTCATCCGTTGCAATTTCGATGAGGCATTTCCTCAATCGCTTGCAAAAGCATCTTTCTTCACACCATACAAAGATTGATAAAGTAAAAAATAAGTTGAAATGAAGTAAGTCAAAGAGTGTAGTGATTGTTCATGGCATCAATGTCGAAACCCCTTAGCTTGGCCGAAGACTCCACCCTCCCTTTCAGTGTATGAATCTCTCTCAGCCTGCACATTTATTCACATTTCAATTGTCTCATCAGATACTAAAACAATCAAGAATTGCAACTCACCAAACAAGAAATGGAAGTGAAAGAAGAGGCAATGTTGCAAAAGGCGTTAGATGCTAATTGGGCGCTCAGGGCGCCTAGGCTGTTGAGTAATTATTACTACCTAAAAGAAAAGGTAGTGGTTGTGAACTATTAACTAAATATGGTAGTTAGACTGTTAGTTGAGTACTTGACTGGAGTAATATGGAAGAGGCCAGAACAAGCTAGGCTAGCAATGACGATTCGGCGACTCAACAACTCAACGTGGCGACTCAACAACTCAATGTAGCGACTACGGTGATGAGCGGCTAGCGACTCAACAGCTCAATGTATCGACTCAACGCAACGATTGCGACGGCGAGCGGACAAGGAAGCCGAGGAGGAGTGTGGTGACGGCAACTTCAACTACGACGATGGGACAATTAGACGTTTTGGCTTCTCTTTGATTTTTTTTTTTTTTTTTTTTTGGTTTTTAAAAAAAAAAAAAAAAAAAAAACACACACACACACACACACATGCCCAACCAAGCCGAGTCGGACACTGACTTGATCGAGTTTGGCGCTAAGTTGGAAATCGACTTGACTGAATTGAGCGCCTAATTGGCCGACCAACTAAAAGTCACCTAGAGCTGAAATCCCTTCAATCTTAGGCTGCTGCTTAGGCTTATTTTTGCAACAATGAGAAGAGGTGAAAAAGGAACCTTGCAATCTCAGCACGCTTTTTGGCTTCTTCTGCAATAAGGCTGATTTCCTTGAAGGTGGTGCGGTCTGAAAACAATTTGGTCTCCCCGCCATCAAGCCCATGCAGTGTTCTCTGTTCAGCAGCCCACGCCGCCTCTCGAGCTTCTCTTCCAAAGTCCTTTGCGCTCGAGAATGCAGTCTGCACAATGCAATAAATATAATTACACATACATCAGATGAGATGTGGTACGTTAGTTCTAAATAATCATATCATCAGCTTGCTTTTTAATTACTCACTCTTTTGTTCACTACTAGCCCCCAGGCTCTCCCACTGAGTGCATATCGGACAGCGAGTTTGATAGGATCAAGAAGCATGTACGTGACAATGTTGTACAACCAGATCGCACCAGTCCAACGCCATCCTATGTTTCTGATCCCTGCAAAACCCCAGTCTGCAGTTGCTGATATAACAGTTGCAATCTGCGCCCAAAACATACACAATCATTATATGTATTATTGTCTTCACTTGAGTTCCATCACTTATTGTTGGGCATAGAACGGTAAAGGTTTAAGTCCATCAATTGATAGCTAGGAGATTGTTGAACGGAGGCCGGTGAAAGCACCCCGGCTCTGAAAAATGTGATAGCAGTGGGCGAAGGCCGGTAAATGTCAAGTCTGGCTATAGTTTTTGGCGGAATGGTAAGCTGATCCTAACAATTTGTATATATATAAAGAGTCACGTTCAGGTCTGAACAAGACTTAATGTGCGAACGAAAACTACTGAAGGATTGCACAACAACTACTACATGATTGCACCGTTCTGAACAAGATCTTTCATATCTCCGAATAAGATTGCATAGCAAGGTCTTCCATGTTTGGGAGTGCAATCATGTAGTAGTTGCAGTATAATTCTTCATTAGTTCGCAGGTTCGCAAGTTAAGGTTGGTTTGCATTTGATCTGAAATATATATATATAGAGGCGAGATCAGGTGCGGTCGTGCGGTTCACACCACTCAATGTTATGAAATACACCACTCAATGTTAAGAAATACACCACTCAATGTTAAGAAACACACCACACAATATGCACTGTGGTGTGTTTCTTAACATTGTGGTGTGTTTCTTAACATTGAGTGGTGTATTTCGTAACATTGAGTGGTGTGTGATCGCACGGCCGCACCTGAATCAAAATCTATATATATATATATATATATATATGGTGCAAGTATATATAGGCAATTAAGTCTTAGTATATATACCAGCTGAGCAATGATGAAGGCTGTAACAAGGAGAAGGCCAGGTCGTTCTGTGAAAGAGAAGCCCCTAGAGCGAGTCACAAAAATTAAGGCCTGGCTAATGGTGCTGACTTGAAGATACACAGCAGATGCCAAATGTTCTTTAAGCCTCTTCGCTACATCCTCATCATTTTCCATATCAAAATGGTGGCTATTAAAATCCTTCACACGAAAAGTTTTCTGCCAAAAAAAAAAAAAGGAATTAAAGATAGATCATGTTGGGCCAAAGCATGTAACGGGTCAAGTTCAGCAACCAGTGAATAGGGTCAAAGGCCGGTTATGGGTCAAGTCCAATAGTTGGTGGGTAAAGAATTGTTAGGCGGAGACTGGTAAAGGGCCAAGTCCAGTACCCTGCCTCTTGAAAATGTGATGACAGTATAATTAAAGAAGTAAAGTTGCGTCTTCACTACGAGTTATAACTTTTGGCATAGTGGTAAGCACTTGATCCTAATAGATATATACCCAAAATGCTATCTGCAGAAACAAATTGCAGTATATATATATATTGAGAGATGAAAGGAGATGCATTATATTGCCAATTACCTCAAAAAAATTAGTTTCATATGCAAGGTAGAAGAATATGACAGTCATTAAAGCCATATAGGCACCTAGAACAATCCCAGTGGTGAAGATCTCGCTCAGCTTCCAACTGTCTGGCACTGGAGAAGGTTTCACCCTATCTTTCGATATCGTCATGATTGTACCTATAAAACAAACAAGTCGGTCCTTCAGATACCAAATCGAAGCATGCCCTCCATTTCAACTAAGCTGATAGTTCGACTGCACATTTATGTTTATATATTATATATGCTCAACAAACATAGAACCCGTGACACGGCTTCTAAACGATCACTAACCGTCGTTGAGGATTGCAATGACAAGAACCATAAAAGGGGGGAAATCAAATTTCCAAAACACAGTCAGCAGCATGAATCCTAGCTGCATACATGGAAAGAGTTGATATATATTGTGTTATAAACCTTACGAGACCGGTATATATATTACCAAAATCTCACATTACTTACAACAATACGGATAGTGATGGACACAGCATATATCTGCAGAAATCAACAATGTTATTATTTTAGGAGATTGCGAAATTCAGAGGTTATCAGAATTGCAGTCTTGTGTTTTAGTTACCGTGTAGTTTTTCATTCTTTGGAAGATCGCCCTGCTGGTTAAGACTGCGCTGATGATGACACTTAAACCGGGCTCGGTTAGGACTATGTCGGATGCGCTACGAGCAGCATCAGTAGAATCTGCGACCGCGATGCCAATGTCAGCAATCTTTAAGGCGGGTGCATCGTTCACACCATCGCCCGTCATTCCACAAATGTGTTTTCGAGCTTGTAGCTTCTTCACAATCTCATATTTATGCTCTGCAGATAGATAGGGGAGTTAGGATTATGATATCATATCAAGCTGCTTGCACTAATTCCCGAAAAAAATTTAGAAAACGTACCGGGAAAAACACCAGCAAAACCATCAGCCTTCTCGATCAGTTCATCCACTGACAGAGTTGCAACTGCCTCGTCCTTTGTTTGCCCGAGCAATGAAGACGAAGGGTACATATTCGTGCCCATTCCAAGCCTTCGTCCCGTTTCCTTAGCAATTGCCAGTTGGTCACCGGTGATCATCTTGACACTGACACCAAGATCAAGCGCACGCCTGATGGTTTCAGCGCTGTCGTGGCGAGGAGGATCAAAAAGCGGGAGAAGGCCAGTGAACTCCCACGGGCCACCTGGACTCTCTTTTGTGCCCTCGGGTACTGACTACAGATTGAAGAATAGCATAAATATTTATAAATACACCCGGGGCAGCTTATCCAAGAACAACAATTAGTCCATCTATTTGAGCTACCTGGTAAGCAACTCCAAGAGAACGCAGCCCACGTTCTGCAAATTTGTCAATGATAGAGTGCACCTTGCGCTCGATTTCTTTCTTATTATGAGCTAGATTAAGAATCTGTTGAGAGCACGAAAACAAAGTTGGCAATGGAGACACCAAACGAAATTCTGTTCCTAAATTAGACTCACAACTACCTGCTCTGGTGCCCCCTTGCTAACTCGGTGCATTTTCCCCGCTTTATCAGTGTATGTCAGAGCAGTCCTTTTGTCGGTTGGATTGAATGGGAGGAAGTGAACTTCTGTGATCCCAGCTCGAGCCTTAAACAACAATCATCAATCGAAATGAATTAACCTTCAACCCGAAAACTCACAGAAATACGGGAAAATTTGGTTTCTGAAATACCTCCTTGGGATCTGAGAGCATTGAAACGATAGCAGCATCGATGGCATCTTGATTTTCTAGCCTCGACGCCATTGCAGCATACAATACCACTGTATCTTTGTCCACATTTTTGGGAAAAACCTGAAAAAAACAAAAATGGTGAGCCTTAACTTTATGTTCCTTTTCCCCTAAAATATACAGTTTTGACAGAACAAAAACAAAATCAAAGGTCTTAACCTCAATCAAGTTCTTATCAACACTAAGCTTGTTGAGTGTGAGAGTGCCTGTTTTATCACTGCACAGCACATCCATCCCGGCCATCTCCTCGATGGCAGTCATTCTCTTTGTTATGGCACCCTGCATAATGATGCCCCCCCGGGCGCTTAGTTAAACCTTCTTCGCTTGTGACCAAAAGCAAGAATTGCGGTTTTGAATCTACTGACCTGCTGTGACAAACGGTGAGAGCCTATAGCCATTGTGACAGAAAGAACAGTTGGCATGGCGATCGGAATGCCACCAATGAGCAAAACGAGTAGGTTATCGATCCCAGTTCTATAGCCTCTTCCTTGAATCCCATATATTGCAATAATTTCTATAACCATCCCGATGGCAATCGAGCAAATGCAGAAGTTTCCTATGGAAGTCAGAACCTGAGAGACAACACAACACATGAAACATAATGAATCCTTAAACAACAATTCTGTCAAATAATTCTCGGAGGTTTAAGAGAGAAACCTGCTGGAAATGCCCAACGTGTGTTGTGTTTTCAACGAGATGAGCCGCCTTTCCAAAGAAAGTATGAACTCCAGTTGCAATAACAACTGCTTCGATTTCACCTTGCTTACAGGTCGAGCCTGAGTAAACACCATCACCGGGATTCTTGGTTACAGGAAGGGATTCTCCGGTGAGAGCAGACTGCAAAAAGAGTTGAAACATTAAACCCACAAGACTAATCTAATACAGAGACTCCTATAGTTATATTTACCTGATCAATCTTTAGTGGATCGCCTTCCAGGAGGCGAGCATCGGCTGGAATGATATCTCCTAATTTGATACTAACGATATCACCAGGAACCAACATCGAAGCATCTTCCTCACTCCATTTTCCATCTCGCAAGACCTAGAAACAGTAACTCGAGATTCAAAAACTATTCCATCAAGAGCATAAAAACTTGAAAGGTGCTGATAAGTGAGATTTCACAAGGAATTGAAGAAATTAAACCTTGGCTTTTGGAGCTAAACGAGCCATAAGAGCAGCAGCAGCATTGCCAGCATTGTTTTCCTCGATAAAACTAATGGTGGAGTTGATAATAAGCAATGCTATGATCCCTGCAAAGTCATAAACATCTGGACCCTTACCCTGCACGCATTATATTCTCGAATTATTTTTGTCAAATTCAGAATAAACGAAGAATCAATGGACTAATGAAACTAGTAAGAAAATGAGCATCCAAACATATATCCTTACCCCTCCATTGGCCATTGCAATGGACATTATAGCCGCTGCCTCCATCACCCATGAAAGCGGGTTCCACATAAACCCCAAAAACTTGAGTATTTTGTTCTCCTAGGGGTGGAAAAACAGCATACTATGAGTAAACAAACGGAAAAACTAAAGGCATAGAAAAATTGTTCGGCAGAGGCCAGTAAAGAGCTTAAAAGGCCAAGTCCAAGACCCAGCTTCTCGAAATTGTATGGTAGTATAAGGAAATAAAGTTGTGCCTTCCTTATTAGCTATAGCTTTTGATATAAGTAGTAAACGCTTATCCTAACAAGTGGTATTAGAGCCAGGTAGTTAAGAAAGATAAAGGAATGACCAAATTATTAAAGAATCTCATCCTAACCTTTTTCTCTTCGAGTTTATTGTATCCAAACATAGCCACCCGCTCTTGAACAGCATCTGCACTCAAGCCTTCTCTTGTACATTTAAGATGATCAAACACTTCCTCTAGAGGTATATTTTCCTGCACAACCCGAAATTCTAGTCTCAGCTATTGCAACATTGGGTCCTTAAAAGACCATTCTTTATCATGGATTCATGGACACACACACATATATTTGTTTGTTCAGCCCTTTTGCGGGTGTGGGTAAACCTCGCCTTGCGACCTTAGTCAGCAAAAGACTACAAAAAGATAAATCAGCCTAAGTTACCCATAACTGACCAGTTCAAACCAAGAGGCAAGGATTTGAACTCATGACCTTGTGTTACAAGTGACCCTCCACATATATATATAGGAATAGGAAGAGGATCAAGTGAAATATGGATTTCTCTAAAACAGAAGGACTCTATTATAAATAAACATACACTACATACCAGATCAACAGCTTCCTTGATAACAGCAGTGAGGGCAATAGACTTATCATCATCTGCCATGGCTACTTATTCTTCACCCTCAAACTTCTTCTAGATAATCTGCAACTTCATATAAATGGTTTAGCAACATTATTACCCTTAGAAATTGTTAAACCGATTTTCATAGAGCGTGCCAAAATGCAAGCAAGCTAGTACAATAGAATGATCAAACATAGTCACACCAAGTATCCATCATAATCAAACATGTAGACAAGAAATATATGATATAGCCTATAATGCATGTATTATCGAGTAGTATTTCTACCCGTATGATGATCGTCCTCTCAAGTTGTATGATGAACCATTCAATGTTACTTGAGGGGGACAGGGTACTACAAGAACAAAGCACAAAATATGACAAGTATATATAGGCACGTGAAATGTGCATAGGAGAAAACAACGGATCAAAACAAAAGGGAAATGGAAAGAAACAGAATATAATGGTCCAAATGTAGACAGAGGATTGGTGAATATTTTGAGGAAATAGCCGGCAATGATCATACCTTTATATATATTATTAAGCTAAGTAGAGTGAAGAACAAAGCCTTAGTTGCCGCCATTGGATACAACGAACAAGTACACACATAGGTGTACGGGCTTATTTGTATTGTATACCATTGTTGTTCCTATCATTCCCATATGTACCCCTTAGCTTGCCAATTTATTGTCCGTCTTCTAAATCCCATTTTTTAGTGTCCATTTCAAAATAAATTTAATTTTTTATCTTTCGTCTTGCTTAAAGAAACTCCCACTTATATTTTTTATTTTACTTCGAAAGTCTCGAAGAGATTCAATCATTATACCATGAATCATAATTTGACCATTGGCATAAAATTCATTTTTAACATGCTGAAAGTTCACTTTTAGTACATAATTATTTTTTTGAAAGCTCATTTTTTGTATACTGAAAATTCATTTTTTAAATATACCACCAAGAAATGAACTTCCAATACATTAAAAATGGGTATTCAATAAACTAAAAATGAACATTTATTTGCAATCCGCATTACAATGTGAACCAAGATCCATTGTCTAATTTGCCGAAGAGGTTAATTGCAATCTGCAAAATCTAGACTATGAGGCCAGAGCTGAAAAGCATCCTAGAAATTCCATTCATTGGGGAAACTGAAATTTTCGCAGTAAAAATCAAACCATTCCTACATTCATCAAACTAATTTTAGCAACTATATAATGTACTCTGTAATTCAAAGTGATGGATCTAACATATTCCATCACGGCGGTGAGTGAGCGAAAGCACATTGATAGGTATGATAAACTTCAGCCGCTTCGCCGTACTTGATCTTCTTGTGCCAACTTTAAAAAATAAAAAAGTCAATGAGGTTTAAATACAAAAGCTTGTACTGTCAATACTTCAAGTCTAAAATTTGATTTTGTAAGCTCAATTCCAAAGAGGCAACACCATTCTCTAAAGCAGTAAGCAATCACTCGTTGTTGGTATGGCCAATGAACAAAAGGCTGGCTGGTGGTGGTAGCCTGACTAAACCTATCCGCCTCGACTTCATCCCTCAACCAATAGGATGCCGTCTTCTGCATGATTTACAAAAGTTCAGCATTGGGAATATAAGGAAACTCAACCATATGAAGTTAGAAGTAGGGATGGCAATTTGCCCCGTCCCCGTTGGGGATAGGGATGGGGAAAATTTGCGGGGAACGGAGACGTGGTCAGGGAATGTGTGTAATTCCCTGTCAGGGATGGGGACAGGGATACCCCTCCCCACATAGGGATGGCAACTGGGCAGGGCGGGGGCGGGGAGCATACTCCCCGTCCTGTACCCGGCGGGGAATTGGAAATATTCCCCATTCCCATCACCGGTCAACTACTAGTCAAAGTGTTACATTAGTGCAATTTTTAATAATAATAAAAAATTAAAAACCTAAGTCCTAATTTCAAAAATTAAAATACTAAGTGTATTCACACACACGCATATACATATATTAATTATAATAATTATTCGGGGATGGGGCAGGGAGGGGTATCCCCATCCCCATCCCTGAGGGGGAATTACACACACAGAAGAGCTAGCATTATTTGAGTAATTTGCTCGTAAATAGACCTGTTGTGTTAACAATTCAATAACAGTTCACATTCTGCTGGTAAGGCAAGCTGAAATTTTCAGTAGATATTTGATTGTGCATGCAACTGCATTGTTAGTGAAGTCCCATTTTAGTTACCTCTTGGGCCGGCTTCGGTCTTCTTCATAATCCATCACTCCACCAGGTTCAGAGTACATCTCCTCGTGCCCTCTGTAGTCGATGTCCGCCTGCTTGTTTGTAACTTCTGCCACAATGTAAGTAAGACACATCGACTAGCATATCCAAGTACTTGGATATAAAATCAGTCTCATATCATCAATGTAGGGAAGCTAGGAGTACTACATTGAACACAAAAGCAAATAAACCAGAATTCACTAGGAAAAAGAAAACTAGTTTTCACATGTTCCTTAAACATAAAAGGCATCTCCTATTGACCCCTATTAAATCGGCAATGTCTGACACAAGTAGGGTTTCAACTTTATCCACACAGCACAATTCCAGACACGGGTTAGTTAAGCATACGTTTTAGAGGGAGAAAGTCCACAATGTCTAAAAGAATGTTGCACAGGTGTCTAGCATGACTGGAACTCATTACTTCTATTGTATCTGAAATTAGATAAACTAGCAACTAATGGAATATTCATATTATGAATTGCTAGAGATACTTAGTTTAACTGACCTTGAAGGACAAGGACTTCTTTACGTCTTCAACCTTTTCTTCCATATCCTTCTTGTGCTTCTTGTCCAACTCACTCATTGTATCTGCCCATTTGATCTTCTCTTGAATTGATACGAGAAGATTGTCTGAAGTAGTCAACCTATGGTTAAACAAAATGAAAGTTGATTAAGAAAGAGGCGAGGGGTTCAAGTTCATCTCTAAAAAGTCTAAAGGTCACAGAAAAGATAGAGAAGCCACAATCAAATCTACCATAAAGAACTAAGCACTACATACCAATTAGTTAGTGTATGTATCATACTCCCTAATTGACCAGGCCTGAGATCCCTCCCTGCTGCAAATTGCACCTAAAATAGGTGGTGGTTGTCAAATTTGAGATCAGAGAATAAACAGATAAGTAATAATAAATTTGTTATGGAAATTATACCAACCTCAAAGCATCTACGCAACTGGTCCAGCTTTCCCCTAACTATGCCCTGTTCAGATAATCCACAACAATGGAAAATCAAAGCACATCAGAATAGTCATGGTCAATAAACTGAAGACCTTATTCACCAGTCACCAGCATAAAAGTATACCCAAGTCAAGGATGAAAAAGGAGTACAACAAACAAGTGTAGCTGATACATGCTGAGGAAGTCTTATTACCTTCTTTGAACTTGTTCCACTAAGAAGAGAATGAATTAACAGAATGCTGGAGAAAGGGGAAGCTCAGTACTCACCACATACATACACTCATTGATGAGGAAATCCTCAAGTTCACGGACATTTGTGATATCCAACTCATGCATAAGTAAATCATATGGCAGCACCTACAAAAGAAGGTAATATGTTCTTGAACATTCAAACAAGTGTTTGTTAAAGCAACAATGCAAATGACGTCCACAAGTTTATACCATAGCCCAATGCTCCCCAAATAGTAAAATGAGCATCAGTATGTATAAAACATTTAAGAATGATAACCAACGAACAGAAATAATCCGTAAAATAGAAGAAAGAAAGGTAATACAAAAGCACTCGTGTCAACGAGATAATGTTCCTAAGGAATATGTTGTCCCCTTAAAGGACCAAGACAGGTAAGGAATATACCTTGGTAGTTTCAGCCAATGTAAGCACAGTTAGTTGCTTCAACTTGAGCACTTGATCAGGTACCAATTGAGGAACCCTTCCAGCAATATCTGGGAAACCATATAAGCATTGATTAAAGGAGTAAAACAATGACAATCAACAACATAGATTAAACAGAAGTTACAGAATAAGCATATTGAGCATGTTACTCAAGTGCAAAGACATTTGCTTTTCACTTATATACTTATATACATAAAAACATATACGGAGTATATAAACACACACACACCCTTTAAACTTCTGATCAAAACCTTTTCAGGCATCCAAACAAGAAAGGCCTCCCTAACAATAGTTGGAACTATCAGGGAAGTCAAGAGATACATATGAGTTCATGATTGAAATTATTTGGCCATAGAGTATGGAAAAGGTTTGATCATTTCTATCTCATCATTGTTTTATACACTACCAAAAAATCACAGGTATACCGTACATAACAAAAGTATATTGTACCATAAAGCCAAACAAATATGTAGTACTTCCTAAGGTGAACAAATTGAAAGTGCCAGTATCCTACCTGTCATTAAACATGCTGTTCAGGAAAATATGATCCCTTCCAAGGTATTCAAAAAAAATATAGAATTAAGAATTATTTTAAGTATACTTAAGATGGAAAATAATCATGCTGAAAGAAGTATATTCAAGTCAGAAACAACACAAATCCAGAAATCTTTTTTTTTTATTGACATTATATAACCCTCAGTTGCCTTTTGCCCTTCCCCAATAAATCAAGAAGTTAATCTACCATAAAACAAGTAAATTAGTGGTATGAACTGATGCTAAACTAGAATCAAAAGAAAGAGCACTAACTTTTATACTCAGTCCATGTTCCATGAGCAAACATCCGAAGCAAGTCGAGGTAAATAGAATTCTCAGTTCCTTCAAGCTGCATACATAAATCAACAACTATGAATCAGAAAAAAAAAAAAAAAAAAAAAAAAAAAAAAAAAAAAAAAAAAAAAAAAAAAAAACAAACAAACAAACAAACAAACAAACAAACAAGCTAAGATCACCACAACTAAATTATCAACAATTGTGCCATGGCGCTTCACAAATTGCAAAACTAAAATAATATGTTATGGATGAATAGTATGTAATTTTAAAAAAAATATTTAAAAAAAAATACAATGGATCATATGTCGGGTTGGAAACCTGTAGAACGTTGGGAACGGAGAGAATCTCGGAGAAAGCGAAAAGAGAGGGATGAGAAGTGGCCTCCACGACGACGGTGGCTAAGGCGGAACCGTTGAGGGCTGACGCTTGCTTCACGAAGTAGTCTATATGCTCCGCTTGCCTTTCTTCAATATCCATCTTCCAATTTCCAATCTTCTGCGAACAAATAAAACTAAATCTGTATGCTTACAACACTTTAAGGATGAGAAGGGTTTGATAGGGCAGGTGAGGGAAATTAGGGGTTCGGAATTTAAGGTTTTAGGGTTTATAGGCAACCGAGACTCTGCAATTGGAAATTGGAATCTATAGGCTAGAGAGCGAGCAGACGGATCGGTATGCGTTGGTGCGAACAAGGAAGAAATCGGCCAATTTCTTGACACTTCAAAGCGCAGGTCAATCGTGGATGATGACTAACAATGGCATTTCATTCCTTGTTTCTTCTAAAGTATATATATATATAGAGTAAATTACCGAAATGGTCCCCGACTATAGCGAAATTACCAATTTGGTCCTCGACATATTTTCGTGCATAAATAAGTCCTTGACTATGAAAACATTCACCATTTTAGTCCTCCGTTTGGGCAGTCGTTAGTAGGCCGTGTATTTGGAGGGTATTCACGTCATTTCGCACTAACATTGCCGTATGTATTAAAAAAAACATTGACATATTATCTACACTTTTAATAAGAGTCAATAATGTTAAACTTCTAACTGGAATTTAAAAAAAATGTTGGTGTAATAGTCTGCTATAACTTACTTTGTGTTCTTATTTCTTATTGTGCAACCTCCAATTAAATTCCTAATATATCTTAATCTTTTATAATTTTACCAAATTTTTCCGTTAAATATTAACATATTGTACTTTGTGTTCTTCTTATTGTGCAACTCCAATTAAATTCCTAATATATCTTAATCTTTTATAATTTTACCAAATTTTTCCGTTAAATATAATGAAAGTTTAACATTAAATTCTTTAGGCAATTTGTTTCTTTATTGCAGTTTTCAAACAAATTGGCAATATTCTATAATATAATTCTATATAGATTCCTAACTTAAAATTAGAATATTGAAGTTTTAATAAGATTCTATAATACAATTCTGTATAGATTCCTAACTAAACCATTATTCTACCCAAAACAACAGTATGTAAACCCCTCCCCTTCTCACTGGTATTCACTCAAAACTAAACATAACATATTCTGTGCAACACACCATCTATTTGACATTCTATAAGTATGATTGTCAAAATATTATCATGCTAATTCTATTATTTGTATTTGTACTCATAATGATTACAGTTAAAAAAAAATCAATGATGGTATACTCATTAATTAGTATAACTTCAATATCGTTATGTAAATATATCTATTGTATAATCTGTTCATCTATACTTATATCCTTGTATGTAATGTTGTGATTCTCATTATATTCCTCTATAATCTACACATTTTAGTTACTCCAAACTCCCTAATCTATGGTTTTTGAATTTATGTTGTGGTTACCATTATATTATTTCATAACATCCTTTATGAACATATTTTCCATTACACAAGGATATTAGTAATGACAAAATGCAGTAAAGTTAATTGATATTGACACACAAACTGTGGGTTGGAGTTGTACAGTTCATGTCATTAAGAAAAACGTACAAAAAAACGCTATTGGAACGCTTGAGAAAAAATATATGCTCATCGTACTTGAGGATGAAACAATAAGTAAATAGTAAAATTTTTCTCCCTTTATTATTATTATTATTATTATTATTATTATTATTATTATTATTATTATTATTATTATTAAGATGCTCCCATTCACCACCAACATCATTGTAAATGCTATATCTAAATGCAAGGAACTCGGGTTCAATCAATAGTGTTTGATAATGACATTGAAATATATGGTATCACTTTACAAACCAACAAATGGTACATCATCTCAAATGTCATTGTCAAACCTGTCCGGACGAACTATAAAGTACTTGATTACAAATACAATTACACATGAATTTTAAATGATCGGACCGGTGTCCAAACAAGTGACAATGATGACACGCTATTTGCTCTCATGTAAGTGGTTTATTTGTTTCTACTTACTTTAGTTGCAATCTAGCTATTTACAATTTCGTTGTGTTTTATTAAAATATATAATCATCGAGACTATTTCTTTGATTTTATTGTTCAACAAATACCTTCAAAGTTGTCTTAGAGTTGACATATCCATTAAAAAAAAATATTCATGCTTTCACTTCGTTGAGTAGTAGACTTTCCCACCCAAAATGTATGTTTCACATATGTAGGAACCCAACGCTGTCTTTCTTTGTATAACCCATCTAATTAATCATTCTCATTGAGATCATATGTGTCAATCAATAGTGATCATCCATTTTCAAACTCATTTTCATTTAAAGAATCATAAACAACACTTTGCAAGGCTTCCTTGATTTCTTCATATTTAGAATATCCCCTCAACTTTTCAAGAAGCTTTTTCATGATATGCCATAAACACCACCTATGTTTTTTATTTGGAAATACAATCGCAATAGCATTTTGCATGGCCTTACATTGATATGTAATAATGGCTTTCGGATGGCGTCCTGACATGCAATTTAACCATGATTGAAAAAACCACACAAATGAGTTGGTGTCCTTTGTGCTCAACAACCCACAACCAAACAATACAGATTGTCCATGGTGGTTTACTCCCACAAAAAGAGCAAAAGACATGTCATACTTATTTGTGAGATAAGTTGTATCAAAGGTAATCACATCAACAAAAGATTCATATGTAGCCTTACTCCTCCCATCAGCACAAAACAAGTTTCATAACTGAGAATCTTCACCAACATCCATCACATAAAAGAAGTTTGGATCGCTCTGTTTTATTTTAGCAAAATATTTACAAATGGCTTCTGCATCCCCTACACCAAACCTTTTCCTTCTCAATTCATCAATATAATTGCAACAATCCATTTCATTTAAACATGACATTCTCATAACCTCTTGCATCAACAACAAGAGAACAAAAGTTCTTGTTTGGAGCAATACTTGCTTCATCATTTATATCAAGTTTCCTTTTCACTTGCTCATTTAGTTTCCTATGACATCTCCAATGATGTGCTTTCCCCAGACTCAAATCATGATCATGACTAAGCTCAACGGTTGTTATCTTAAAACTCTCATCTTCACACCTTTTGAATCTTATTTTAGCTTGACATCTTATTTTTGTTGAGAGCTTTGACGATAACAAATTTTTACTTGTTGATTCTTTTTTTTTTTTTTTTTTTTGTGCTTTAGCACATGCAAAAGTGAAATACTTTAAATTTCTATCATCTCCGCGTTTTGAGCTTCTCGTTACTACACCAAATCCCTTTTTCTTTGCATAATTTGTATAAAATGTAAAAACTTATTCTTTGGATTGAAATACCATATCAACCTTGGGTTCATTTAACCTTTCTTCATCCTCCATATCTACAAATATAACCAATAATAATAGGTAATATTAAAAATCAATAGCATCCTGTAAATGGGTTATATAGATATATGTGAATAAACTCAATCTTTGGGTGAATGGAGCGATATAATGCTTATTGCAGTGTTCTGTATTCTTTCTCAGCAAATACATAATTTTAAAATTTAAAATATTTAAAATATAATTCAAATAGCATATACATATCGTAAATATACCTAGTACTGAAGCGTTATTTGATGTTAATGGCTCTCAGGCTCTATTTGATGTTAATTGCTTTCACCTCTCAAGCTTTGAAATGAAGAAATGGAGAAAAGGTGTAAACAATGAAATGACTCTGTTTGCGCGCCAAATCTTCTGAAGGAAGAAACCAAAAAAAAAAAAAAAAATTTGATGTGACGCAGATAGCTAAGGGAGCCAGCTCAGGGAGTTTTATTTTGGGAGTATAATTCGTACCTTGTAGAATTTTTCTAACGGATATAGGTAATGGCATTTCTTTTTCTCTTTTAAGGAGAATCATCAAATATTGTTAGTCAAATCATTGCAAACAAGGCTTGATGTGATTGAGGAATTTTGATCGCAACGAGGAGTTTAAGATGATGTTTTGAAGTAGTGGACTTCTAGCCCTGAATTATCCTTTTAGGTTTAAATAAGTCCTTATCTACTTCAAGATATTTAAACGACAATTAATATACTTAAAGAGTGAAGGATATACAATATATTCAAGACACTTTCAAGTGACTTATAGGAATCCTTCTAGGAAAACAATACTTGAGTTTTTCAATCATACATACCACTTCTAGGCTCATAGACATTGTATTTTTCGTCCCTTTACTAATAAAATATTAGAGATAAAATTTGTAATTTTATTATAACTCAGGGACGAAAAGTGATCACGAAAGGACGAAAAGTGCAACGCCAATGATAACTTAGGGACGAAAAGTGAGCATGACTAACACTCAGGGACACAATCTACAATTACCCTATAACTTAGGGACATAATTAAAAGTACAATTTTCCTTTATTTTTACTACATTTTTTTTTCTGACTTGACATTATTTGATTGGTTTAAAAGTGGTTTGTTAGCATATTTATGGTCACCATTAGAAGCTACATCATTTGCCAAGTAGCCTTTAGCTCAATGGAACTTCTATGGCTCTCCCAAATGAGAATTCACATATTCAAACCCTATTGACTCTTTGTGCTTTAATATGTTGAGAAAGTATGTGGACAAATATTACATTGTAATAAAGTCAGTAGTACTAAAACAAAATGTTTGGATTCATATTGGAGTTTAATACTCCATAATAGCAAAACAAATACCGAGTAATATTGGTAAAATTTGTGGGAGACCATCTCACGGATCCTTGTCCGTAAGAAATTGGTCGGGTCAAGATGAAATGTAATACTTAGAGCGAGCATCCCCATTAGAGCATCCATAACAATGCATTTTTCTTGATTTTTGTCAGCTCAAATAACTTGAGATGATTTTTTATTGATGTGGAATATGTCTTTTGGGCTGATTTTTCTTCCTACAAAACACAAGATTTTGTTAGAATTAAAAAAAAAAGAAGAAAAAGAAACAGACAGCAGCGTGCTTGGCGCGCACTATCGCCCTAATAATTGTTTTTTTTTTGTTTGTTAGATTTTGTTTGTTTGTTTTTTTTTTCCTTTTAGTTTTTCTCCTTGTTCTGTCTCTTATTGCACATAAAAAATCACAAAAAGTCTTGGACTGATGTGGATGCTCTTAGGCATAGTTTTTGAGAAATTTTTGCAGAGATGAGTATGAGAGAGAGCATGGGAGATAGAAGGGGCAGATGAAAAAGAAAAAAAAAAGAGAAAAGGCATAAGAAATTGCGCGCCCAAATGGACTTTTTAGGTGCGCTTTACGCGTGGAGTGCAACAACAACTTTCATTTTGGCGGGGCCCACTGCAGAGCTAAAACTCAGATCTCCCTGCAATACCCCCAATTCTTCTTTCTCCCCCACATATGCATTCAAACTCGCAAAAACTACCTAAGATCCACTATTGTGGATGAGTACTAGCAAATGTAATACTAGATCACGAATAAAATATTTATTACTTATATGAGAAAATGTGATACTTTTGAAGAAAAATATAATAATTTTACATTTTAATGTAAAAGTATTACATTTTCTTTTATAAGTGCAACATTATTTACAAGGGAAAATATAATACTTTTGATAAAAAAATATATATTTACATTAAAATATAAAAATAATACTCACTCTGTCCCATTTTACCTGTCATGTTTACTATTCATTGGTCAAACCAACTCTTTCTTCATTGCTTATTTTCTTTAATAATTTTTAATTATTTTTAAATTTGATTTTTTTGTGTTTAATAGTACTTTTGATGTAGTTTCTAAATATATAAATGTTATATACTAATACTAAACTTAATATTATGAAAATTTGAATTAAAAATAACTTCAGTCAAGCCTCGTTAACCGAATCAGACAAACAAAATGGGACGGAGGTAGGACGTCTTTTCTTATAAATAACAAATATTTTATTTTTGATTTAATATTATATTTGCTATTATAAGGATTAAATTTGCATATTGTGTCGTTTAACACAAATATTACGCAGTAATATTACTGTGCTGTCATCTCTTGTTTTAGTGTACAAACTTCACTTAAAAAATTGGAAAAAGAAAAGAGAAGTAGAAAGTAGAAACGCCACTTTATAAGCTGTGGCTGTACGTATAATAGTGTAGAGTGTAGAGGTAGGTGCAGTAGAGAGGAAAGCGAAAGTGGTGCCAAAAGTGCTTCCTTTCGAGTTTCGAGTAATGTCAAAGAAGATAGATAACTGTGTGAGCTGAAGTGCTCAGCTCAGAATCAGATTCAGATATATGTATATCTGTATCTACTCCGCCGCCAACCGCCTTCTGCTCCGCCGCTTTTCTGCTTCTCCGATAGTCTTCAAAACACACTTTCTCCGCCACTTCCGAGCACGACCTTGCTTTTCACCTTTGTTTCCGGGGATAGATAGATAGGGAAATGGGATGCGCGGCTTCGAAGCTGGATAATGAGGACACGGTGCGGCGGTGCAAGGAGCGGCGGCGGTTTATGAAGGAGGCCGTCTATGCTCGCCACCACCTAGCGTCTGCTCATTCTGATTATTGCCGTTCGCTTCGACTCACTGGCTCTGCTCTCACTTGCTTTGCCTCCGGTGAATCTCTCTCCGTTTCCGACCAAGCTCCGGCGGTGCTCCTACGCGCCTTCAAAACCCCTCCTCCTCCGGTTAAGATCCACGCGCCATCTCCTCCGCCTCCACCGCATTTCTCTCCTTCCGGTTCCCCCACCATTGCGTCCTCCAAACTTCCCCATATCCTCTCCGCATCCTCCGTTTCCTCCCACCGCCAACAACCTCCCCTTAAAAAGCCTCTCAAGCTCCCTCACATCCTTTCAGAATCGAGCCTCGCGTCCACCCCCAAAGCTCGCAATCTCTTCGAAAACGACAACTATACGTACAACGCCAAAGCGAATTCAACTTACTCCGGCACTCCATCGCAGGCCTCCTCTGTTTGGAACTGGGAGAATTTCTACCCTCCGTCGCCCCCGACCTCCGAGTACTTCGAACAGCTTCAGAAAAGCAACGCTCCCTCTCGCGATAATTGGATCGACAACAATGACGACGGTTTTGATGCCGATAAGTCATCTTCTTACTCTCACGACAAGGATTTTCGTCAGAATCCGTCCACCAAGCGATTCGATTTCTTCGATAACCAGAGCGTTGATGACGATAAGGCCTCCAATTACTCTTCACATTCTTACTTCTCGAATAGGGATTTGCGGAATCTAAATCCGGCTCAATCGAGAGAGCAGACAAAGCATACTCATCATCTTAATTGCGACAGCGAAGCAGAGAGGGAGGAGGTCGAGTGTAGTGAGTGGGGAGACCATGATCATTACAGTACTACGAGCTCGTCCGACCTTGAAGAAGGGGAGAGAGAGGATTTGAGATCTGAGATTGGGGCGACTCGATCGAATTTCGGGACCGCATCAGTGAAGAATGAGGTTACTACTGCGACTACTGCTCAGCTTAGGTCGAATTCAATCAATCCTTCTGCCACTAAATCCGAGATGGATGACGGAGGGTCCTCCTCGATGAGCTGGGGAAATGGGACTGCCAAAGGGGAAATGATATCCGATAGGAGAATAGTAGTGAGGCACAAGGATCTCGGTGAGATTGTTGCTGCCATCAAGGAATACTTTGACAAGGCTGCTTCTGCTGGAGAGCAAGTGTCTGAGATGCTGGAGACCGGCCGGGCACAATTGGATCGGAGCTTTAAGCAGTTGAAGAGTGAGTTCAATTCTTCAATTTTAGACACATGATTTGTTTAATTGAGGAATTTATGCATATGTGAATTGCAGCTAGTTGAATCTTGCTGTTTCAAAATCATAGCTGTTGTTTTCGAGTTTGTATTTCAAGCATTCTTTTCGCTGAACCAGAGACAAGTTTTGGAGTTTGACATTAATATTGATACGAAATTGTATTCGCTTGATCTGTTGGTGTTGCAGAGACAGTTTACCATTCGAGTGGAGTTCTAAGTAACTTGAGTTCAAGCTGGAGTTCAAAGCCTCCATTGGCAGTAAAGTACAAGTTTGAACCCAGTTCAACCGATGAATCAGGGGGTACCAAGAGTCTCTGTTCCACCTTGGAGCGACTCTTGGCTTGGGAAAAGAAACTGTATCAGGAGGTTAAGGTACTCATTTGGATCTCACTTTTCTCAACATTTTTTTAATACTGTTTTAATTCTCACATACTTATTTCATTTTATCACCGTATCTATTAGTGATTTTTCTGAATAAAAGTATAGATGTGCTAAGATGTACTTTAATCATAACAAATCTAGAATAGTTTGCACTTACATAGAATGATCTTTTGCTAAAGTCATATTTCTTAATGGCGAAAATTTTCTTGAAAAATTGGAATCTCAAAAGGAATTATGTCATAGTGGCTGGAGGTGTCTAATTAGAATCACGCGGATGCCTATCCATGAGTGTTTTGTGAGCTTTCATGTAATTTAACTTGTTTGGATCCAATTCAGACAGCTATAGTGGAATGTTAAGATTGCCCATGGTAACTGTTTGATATTGTGAGGACAATCTTTAATGAGATTCTAATGTTGATTTTGAGCATAGGTGGATCTCCCATCCCATCTAATTAGTCTTTATGTGCCTCTATTGATGTGTGCCTAATGGCGACAAAACCCTTCAAGGAAAAGACAGGTAGGGGTGAGAGTAAGGGTTGATTAATCTTTCTTTTTTATTTTGTTGGTGGTGGGCTTTTGAATTGGGAATGCTTTTCTGACAATAACTAGGTAAAAATTGGTTGAGCTAAATAAAAAGTATTAAGGGCTGCCACATTATTGTACATAGGCTTTCAAGGTTTTAAATAGGGTGGTAAAAAGGACAGGGAAATTGATTGAAATGGGCAACTTTTAACACTAGTGGACAAAAATAGGAAGCTTTTTAAACTTGGACAACTCAAGGAAAAACTACAGTCTAGAAAGTCAAGTTCAATTGCGTTTCTGCCATGTATTTGTGTACAGCAGAAGCGCGTTTGTGGTATTTCACGTTTGTAAGATTTTTATTTTTATTTTTATTTTTATTTTTTAAATTTTTTTTGGAAACTCACTTTTGCTGCTTCTTTGAGTTGAGACAACACTTCTTCCACCTGTGTCATTGTCACCAAAGGATCATCTCTGGGCAGGGGCACCTCGAATAATATACACGGCTGCAACCTTATTTTTAGTATGCAGTGTAAATCTAGGATCCTGAATAGTTTCTGTGGGGAAGGGTGACTGCTGGCAATTGCCAGTGTGAAATCTAGGAATGGTGATACACAAGCACTGGCTATTCCTATGAGAAGTGCTGCATCGCCATGGTGATCTTTGAAGATTGACTCATGGATCTGCTTTTCAATGGGAATAAGATCTATACAGAATGCAACTGCTGTCAACCACAGCCCCACAACCTTGTCAAGTGCTTCCCATTCCATCCTCTTCACCTCAACCACACTTAATTTCTGAACGCCAAATCGCCTTAAAGTAGCATCGGGAAATGCCAGGCGCTTGGTCTTGTATAGCTGCTTGCAATCTTCAAGATATCCCATGGCATTCAGGCACTGTGCAATGGAGTGAAGATCAGCAAGGAGAGTTCCGGTGAGTTTGCTGGAAGAGAGACTAGCACTACTCACAGAAGTTGAATAATTTGCAGAAACAGAGAAGAAGCAGGATGATTGTTAGTAGGTCACCTTACGTTTGTAGCTTGCCAGATTATCATCAGTTTCATCAGCTATCTTCCTTTAATGACTTTATTTTTTCTTACAAATGCAAGTCCCACTTGCGTTTCTGCTATACATAAATACATGGCTGAAACGCAAGTGGGACTTGCGTTTCTGGTTTGGTCAACACTAAAAGCACAAGTCCCATTGTAGTTTTTCCTAAGTTTGTCCAAGTTTGAAAAGCTTCCTATTTTTGTCCACAAGTGTTAAGGAAGAGTTGTTCAAGAAAGGACGTATATAAAATAATTTTGTTACAGTATTTTATGTGTAGAAACAGAACTGATGTCCCTTGGACCTTTATGTTCTTTTCTTTTTCCTTTTTCTTCTTTTGTGAGGTCCTTTCCTCTCTGCTTGTTGCAATTCAGGTGAGTTGAGTAAAGGAAGAGTTGCTCAAGATAAGATTGAACAGCACTCTTCATCGCATTTAACTTGTAACCCTCTTATTTATATTATTAATGCAAGTTTCGTGAATGTAGGCCAGAGAAGGAGTGAAAATTGAGCATGAAAAGAAATTAGCAACACTACAGAATCAGGAGTACAAAGGGGATGAGGAAGGAAAATTGGACAAGACCAAGGCCTCAATAACAAGACTGCAATCCTTAATTATTGTCACATCTCAGGCTGTCTCTACTACCTCTTCTGCTATTATTGGTCTGAGGGACTCTGATCTTGTTCCACAGCTTGTTGAAGTCTGTCATGGGTGAGTATGTGCTCATATTTTGTATCTATTTTTGTAGCACTAAGTTCATTGAGATGTTTTATACAGAAGCAGTCATGTTTTACTGAATTTCACCTTGCTATGTAAAATTGAAACTGGTTTGGAGTCTGTTCCTTTTATTTTATTAGTTTTTACTTTACTTTTCTTAATTGCAAAATTGTCTCCACGTCCTCACCCTGCCAACCAAATAAATTTCCTGTAGGATTCTATCTTCTATTACTATAAATTTCTACCAAGTCTCATGGATTTGATATTTTAAGAATGAACTACTAGCTTGCTTTTGGATAGCTGATGTGGTCTGAATATGAACTTTTCTCTTGAAGTTTTTTGAGTCTCCTTGTACTTGGTCAGTTGGTCATGACTCAAGAATATGTACATTATTATTAACATAGTGATATGACGTTTAAACAAATACGGAGTAATGGCATTAAAAGTAGATCATTGTGTGAGTACATTTCTGCCCAAATAATTCAATTTACCATTTACTTTCTGAAGACTGGAAAAATCATCTTTCATTTCCTCATGTGTCTAACAAATGCAGATTCATGTACATGTGGAGATCCATGAACCAGTTCCATGAAGTTCAGAATGACATTGTTCAGCAGGTTCGGGGCCTTGTCAACAGATCAACAAAAGGTCAATCAACTTCTGATCTACATCGGCAGGCAACACGCGACCTTGAGTCTGCTGTATCTGCATGGCACTCAAGTTTCTGCCGCCTTATAAAGTTCCAAAGGGATTTTATCCGCTCTCTTCATGGCTGGTTCAAGCTCACCCTAGTACCTGTTAATAGTGAGCCTACTAATGGCAACAAGGAGCTTTCAGAGGCATTTTCCTTTTGCGATGAGTGGAAGCTTGCCCTTGACCGTGTCCCAGACACTGTTGCATCAGAAGCCATCAAAAGCTTCATAAATGTTGTCCATTCTATATATTTGAGACAGACTGAAGAGCTCAAGATCAAGAAGCGAACTGAATCTGCATCAAAAGAGCTTGAGAAAAAAGCATCAAGTCTGAGGAGTATTGAGAAGAAGTATTACAATTCATACTCCATGGTTGGTATTGGCCTTCCTGATAATGGCCCTGATACTGGACATGTGTTGGATGCGCGGGACCCTTTGGCTGAGAAAAAAGCCGAGCTTGCATCTTGCCAGCGTAGGGTGGAGGATGAGATGCTAAAACACTCTAAGGCAGTGGACGTTACCCGGGCAATGACTCTAAATAACATTCAGACTGGTTTGCCAGGAGTGTTCCAGGCCATGACAAGTTTCTCTGCCTTGTTTACACAGGCCCTTGAGGCTGTTTGCACCCGTTCATATTCTATTTAAATGCCTGACTGATATTTAAATGCTGTTACTATTTTATTTCCAGCAAATTTCCCAATTTTTGTGCCAAATTGGAGAAAGAAAGGGCTGGCAGTTTTTGTNCTTGCGGGTGTGAATGGTGGTTGCTTAGCATTCTTTTGCTAATGGTTCTTTGCGTGTTTTTCCAAGTATGGAGTAGTTATGCGAGAGCGCGCTAGAGCTTTTCTATCTGAGGATGCTTAGCCTTAGTTTATCTTGTTTAGACGTTGGTTGTTGGGCCTGTGTGCCACTATGAGATTTTATGACATTATATACTTTTGGCTAGTATTTGGGTTTCGATGTTTATGACTTGAGGAGTTTATTCTATCTTATATATGACAGCTTAGTTTGATTCTTATGATTAGCCTGTGCATCTAGGCTGTGTTTATACCTAGATGTGGCATGACGCCCTTAAGTTTTAAATTCGCTTCCGCTATGTTTGGTTTGTTGGTTGAGATAGGCAGCTGTTGTGCTAAGTTTTATCTATCTCAGCCTGTGTGAGGTTGGGGTGTCACATCCACTCTCTCATAATCCTCACTCATTAGGATCCTTCAATGAAGAGAGAATCAATACACACCTCATTCACAACAAAAGCTTCTAGGTCAAACATGTGAGACCCCAAAAATAATTTTTCTCCCAAAACTTCCAAATTATCAAGTTCCAAATAAAGCCATGAAAATGATTTCACTTCTATAATTATTTTATCAAATGGGTGTTGAGAATTTAATATTTTAAATCCTTATTTCGGGTGACTCAGTGCACCGGGATTATGTAATCTCGTTTGATTTCAAAAGTCTTATTTGAATGGTAAATCTATTTACTAAAAATTTTATTCCAAAAGTCTATTTGAGAGGAACTTGTGAACCTGATCGGTTTGATTTTTAACCAAACTTGATTTCAAAACGAACCTGTGATATTCCTATATAAATCTTATCGTAATTTACTGATTTTACTCCAACCTTATATCATTTTAAACCTAAGATCATCCATGGAGAATTTAAACATTTTAAAAGGACAAAAATGCCCTGTATCAGCTTGTGCCTAGGGTCTTGAGCCTATAAATATGTTACTATTCATTCTTTAGCTTCACAATCACTCCATTTGCCTCTTCATTCTGCATGAGAAAATCATCAAGTCTTCCAAGCTATAGTAAGAGTTCTTTGATCATTTCTTCCTTCATCTTCCCTTAGCATTTTATCTTCTTCTTCTTCTTCTATTAATCTTTCCTCCATGAATGCTCATTTCTCCCTGTGTATGTATGTTGTCTGTGAATGAACCATTAATATGGTTAGGAGGAGGAGCTAGAGGCCAAGAATAAGGAAGGAGGAGAGATTCAAGCTAGTGATCTAGAGAGCTTAAGGTATAACCCATGAACACCTAAAACCTATTATTTTTTATGAATGATGTGTGAAATGTGAATATACTGTGGTGGTGCTCAGGTGATGAGCTTTATTGATATTGATAATTTGAAATGATATTATGAAATAACTATGTGATTAAGCATTATATTCTCATTTGAAATGATATTATGAAATAGCTATGTGATTAAGCATTATATTTCCATTTGAAATGATATTATGAATAAGCTATGCGATTAAGCTTGATATTCTCATTTGAAATGATATTATGAATAAGCTATGCGATTAAGCTTGATATTCTCATTTGAAATGAAGTTATGAAATGAATTATGTGAATGTGCATGATATTCCTACATGAAATGTAATTATGAAGTGAATTATGTGATCAAGTATGATGTTCCTAGTTGATAGGAAATTATGAGATAAGCTATTTGCATAAGCATGAAATCCTTATTTAATGAGAGAATGGGATTATGAAATGATTATGATAGAGTAAATTGCCATTTTGGTCCACTGGCTATTGAAAGTAGTGTTAATTGCTATTCGTGGCTTTCAAAACTGTTAATTTCGTACCTTGACTATACATATTTTTTTATCAATTTTGGTCACATCGGCCAATTTGCCGACCAAATGCAATAAGAAAATATTAATAGGCCAAATAACGAGGGTATTTTAGTCATTTTAATTTTCTTTTCTTTCTTTTCCGACGATTCCAAATTTTCCGGTGAAATTCGGTATTTATTTCTTCTCCGACATAGCTGCGTTCAAGTCTTCGTTCAACGGCGTTGGCACAGTTGGCAGCTTTGTTCAGCGTTTATCGGCAGTGAAATAGATTTCAGATGGCAACAAATTTTTTTTTGAGGCAACAACTTTGGTTCTTTATTCAACAACACATCAATTATTGGTAGCAAATTAATTGAAGCAACAAAGAAATTTGGCAGCAGTGTAACACCCCGTGTTTTCCTACTACTATTTTAGAAATAAATAAGGGGTTATTTTCTTATTAAGCAATTATTTAAATAATTATAAGCATAATTATTTCGTATGGGCTTGAGATCATATATTTCTATATAATTTATTAGTATGTCAATACTAAAAGTCCCTAGCCCAATATCTCTATTGATATATATATATATATATATATTTCATATCATATAAATTAGTATTATAAAGCCCAATTAGAGGTTTGTATATTTTAGCCTTAAACCAAAGTTGACCCAACTCCTATAGATGACTAGCCCAAAATGGAAACTTCTAAATGTGGTAACCTAGCTATGTAATTCGCAGCCAATTTCCACCGTCTAAGTTGCCTTCTCATTCCCATTTCTCGGTCTCTCTCTTCTCCCTTTCACGTAGCAGCCAACAACATGGGGAGGTCACAGCAGCGACAAGGAGCTCGCATCTCCTCTTCATTTCCTCTAGTGCAACTCCAGCGGTAGACTTCTCCCGCAACAAGCAGGTGGCGACCATGCGGCAGCCATGGAACTCCGGCGGCAGAGACCTTGGCGGTGGTTGGGGGCGATACTGGCGATTCCGTGAGAATGAGCAGCGATCTCGCGATCTCGCCTTCTCCCCCCTCTTCTCTGTTATCTCCGCTGGTGGATGATGAAGATCATAGAAGCAGAGCAACGGCTTCTTTCCCCTGTTTTTCCGGAAACGCACGGCGGAGTAGAGTCACGGCGTCATCCTCTCCGTTCGTCCCTTCTGGCGTAAAGCAGGGCAGCGGAGTGAATGTTGCAACCTAAGTAGGTAGCGGCGATGGCTGGATCGTTCGGTGAGGCCCCTCTCTCGTCCTCGTTCTCCCGCGGTAAACAGCAACTGGAAGGAACGGCGACAAACCGGGCAGTAGCGACGGGGCTCGATGCGACGGTTCACCGGCGATGGTTTCTCCCAGCAGCCATGACCTTCCGTTCCAGGCCTCATCTCCACCTCTCGTGCCTCTCTCGTTCGACGCCAAGGGGAAGCAGTGGCCGATCGACGTGGAACGGTGGCGACGACGCTTTTTCAGTAGCAACTAGCGGGGGAAGCTGGCGGTAAACCCTCCTCCGTACGAAGCAAGCGTAGCGGTTCTCATCTTTGGTGGCCGAGGGTTCGTGGGAAAGCTAGTGGCTTGGCGGTTACGCATCATAGTAACAAGAAATGCAGTAGCTTGGTGGTACGGTGTCCATGTGTTGGGATGGAGGGCGCGGGTTCGATTCCCTTTAAGGTAAATTCCTCTCAAGCTTTTAGCTTTTATGAATAATTAGTCCATAGCTTAGGGTAGTGATCTTTGTTAATCATTAGGATTATTATTGGTTAATGATTATGTTGTTATGGTTTAGTCCTTTAGCTCATTATAATGATCATATCATATTAGCCCATGGACTATAGGCGATAATTACCAGGTCGAGTAGGAATAGTAATATCCTTGTTTTTGGTATTAGTTAGTGACAGTATTAGGTTACATTAATCTTCAGGTTCGTGATTATGGACCTAGCTTGTGCGATGAGCTTAGGTTTGGTGTTGCTTTGGATTAATACGCTTTTGGATTAAATACGCTTCAAAGGTAACCACTATGTCCATCAAAATCTATTTTTACACTCTCAATCTATATGATATTATTTGGTGATTGGAATCCTGAAATTTCTTGGATATTAGCCTTATTATTGATTGTGTTTGATGGATTCATGAACTTGTGTTCTTGATCCTTTGTCTATTGATGTTTATGAGCATTTGTTGGTTTGGATTCCATGTTTATTGGCCTCTGTTGAATGTAATCTGTGTAATCTGATCATGTTGTTGTATTCTGGAACATTTCTTTGTATTCTGAGCTGAGTCTGATTCGGTGTGTGGGAATTCCTCTTGCGGGGCACTTTAGCGGCATAATGTAACCCGCTGGAGTCTTCCGTAAGAGTAAGGCGGTAGTGGTTGGCGGAGGTGAGTGATCCGTTGAGGGGATCCGTGTAACACCCCGAAAATTTCCTACTACTCTATTGAATATAATAAGGGGTTATTTTCCTACTAAACGATTATGAAAAATGATTTCTTAAATATAGTCATCTTATTAGTGGGCTTGGAATAATGTATTTTGGACTACTTATTATTATTATTATTATTATATTACATTAAAATGTTCTTAGCCCAAAATACCTATATATGTGTATATATTCTATAGTATAGGATTTTGTTATGGGCTATGAACCCAATGGATTATTTTAAGTTAAGTTATAAGCATATTGCAATTGTTCATGACCCAACTAGCATAATCCATATTGAATAATCTTTCTATTATTGGCTTAGCCCAAAGTGGCAATATCTACCCTAGATATATATACATAATTAGAACTTTCTATTTGAGGAATTGCCCTACACCATCCGCCTCGATCACCTCTGTCTCCCTTTCCCTCCCTCGGCGAAGCTTCCAGCGACAACAAGCAGCGAGCGTTCCGTTGGCATGAAGGGCTTCTCCGACTTCCTTTCCGTTTCCTTCGTCGACGGCGGCTTGGGAGTGGTATCCGCCGGCGAGAGCGCGACAGGCTTCTTCTTCCGATCTTCGACGGCGTTGCGTGGTGGCGGCCGGCGGGCGAATTCTGAAGGCGAGCTCACGACAGCAACTGTAACGCCCCGTAAATTCCTTTTCAAGCCTTTCATTCGTTAATTAATTCCTTGGGCAATCTAATTAATTTTTCGGGCAATTCAATTAATTCCAATTGGGCTAATTCTTCCTATTAAATATATATATACTTATATGTATATATTTGATGCTAATTTAATTATTCTATTCAAGAGCCCAATTAATTGAATTATTCTTGTAAGGGATTTTATTCAATTGGACCCTTACAATATTGTATTAAATATTCTTACAAGCCCAATTCATTGATCTTATATTATATAATGTATATATAATATTTCTAAGACATTCCTATGGGCTTTCTTATTCCAATTCCATTATTAATTATAAGGGATGATTTTATTAGCCCATCTTCTAGTCTTGAAAATATAATTCCATATCTCTTGTAATATTTAACTTAAGCCCATTCCTATTAAAGTCTTACACCCTAAATATTGTATGTATCCTTAGTATATATTTTGATGATCAAATGACCTAAAAGCTTTCACTCCTCTTCCTCTCCCTCTTACACTCACACGCCATTTTCCTTCCTCTTTCCTTCCAAAATTGATCTCCATTTTCCTACAAGTTTTCAAGTAAAGACTACCTTTTTATGATTGCTTAGGAGTGGGTAAGTTCATCTATCTAGAATCCATCTTGCATTGTGTGTTTTTAGTAGTCTTTTAGCATATTCTTACAAAGTTCTTTTGGGGTTCTTTGGGAAAAGATGATCAAGGTGAAGGTGGGGCATTGTGATCTTGCTTAGGGCTTCTTGGAGTGGAAATAGCTATTCAAGGTAACCATCCATGTCCATCAAACTATTTTCATTCACTCCTAATCTATATAATGTTCTTGGTGATTGGAAATCCTGAAAATTCCTTGTGATTAGCCTATTTGTTGAATCTATTTGTTGGATTTCATCTTGATCTTTTGATTAGTGTTGTATGATCATTGATGGTTTGGATTTCCATGTTTTTGCCTCTAAATTGATGAAATGTTGATATTTGGGTCTGATTTACTCTCTGGAAACAATTTCTTCGTGTCTGCTTTGCATTCTGGAATCTGGAGATTTGATTTGACCTTGGGAGGACCTCAACGGTACAATGTCCCGGAAGTGTTCCGCAAGGCCAAGGCGGGGGTTGGCGGATAGAGGTGTTCCGCTGGTGGTCCGCTTCCTTCTGCGGAGGAGTGCGGCGGAGGACGTGTTCCGTGAAGTGTTCCGCAAGGTCTCTGGGAATCTGCTTCCAGAGTGTTTTGGAATTGTTGCTGATTGTTTCCCTTTGTTGTCTGAATATTGTTGGATTGTTTTGTTGGGTATTCTACCATGCCTTTGGAGTATTTATCCATGTCTCTTGTTGATATTTATTACCTTATCTTGGAGATTTTCATTCTTAGTTCCTTTTGTACTCTGTCTTTATTGATTCTTGATATTCTATTACCTGGAGTTGTTTGTGTTCATAGTGAGATGAACACTTTGTTTGTTGTTTTGGGATGATGTTGGAGTATGGTTGTGATGTGGTGTTAGTTGTCGTATGGAGTATGTTTGGTTCACTTGTTGTGCTATTATTGTTGTATCGGGATTCATTGGGTACTCTCTGTGATTGGGTTCATTTACCCCTGTGATTGGGTCGATTCACCCTGTGATTGGACTTAGGTCCCTGTGATTGGGTATTGCCCTGTGATTGGGTTCTACCCCTGTGATTGGGTCGATTCTGTGATGGACTTCGGTCCCTGTGATTGGACTCGGTCCCTGTGATTGGATACCCCTGTGATTGGGTTCATTACCCCTGTGTGAGTCTTGCCTTTGTTTTGGTTTGATTTGGGATTGGGTTCGTATGATGCTTGTGGTTGGGTTGGTTTTCTTTCGGTTCTTGGATATGAGTCCTTGTTCATTCTGTTGTGATTATTTCTTATGTTGTGTTCAGTTGTACTCTTGGTTTGATTCGTTGTTGTCTTATTCTTCTTCTTGTTTCGGCTTTTTGATGAGTTTTGGTTTATGATTCGTTCAGTTTATTTGTTGAGTATCGATTTGAACTATTGACAGTTGTTGGTGTTTATATTCTATATGGGTGTGTAAACCTATTTACAACTTATATGTATATCTATACTTCCTTGCGGGTGTGAATGGTGGTTACTTAGCAGTCTTTTGCTAATGGTTCTTTGTGTGTTTTCCAGGTTTGCCTTAAAGCCTTTGCGTGAGCGCGATAGAGATACACCCGTATGAGGAGGCTTAGATAGTGGTTATGTTTTAGATTTATGCTTTGGCCTGTGAGCCATTTGAGACTTTATATACCCTTGACTAGTACTTTGAATATTGTTGAACATGATTTGAGGATTCTCGTTTATACAGTTCCGTGTTTTGTGTTTAGCCTGTGCATCTAGGCTGTGATTATACCTAGATGTGGCATGACGCCCTTAGGTTTTAAATTCGCTTCCGCTATGTTCTGTTGTTAGTTGAGATAGGCAGCTGTTTTGTTAAGTTTTAGCTATCTCAGCTCGTGTGAGGTTGGGGTGTCACAGTTGGTATCAGAGCCTGTGTTGAGGTCTGAGTAGAGATCCTAGGGTTGAACTTTTGAGACTCTAGGACTTGACTAAGTAGGAATTAAGGTGTTTGAGAATCCTAGGATGTGTGAATTCTAGGCATCGCGGTGAGGACACGCCTTATCTGTTTATGTTATTCGTGCTTTGTTAACCTCGTTGTTTTGCAGCTTGCGGCTCGTCTTCCGGGTAAGCCTTAATCGCTTTTAGTTAAGTTGCTTCGTTTTAGTTTTGCTTAGAGAGCCTGCCTTAGATTAGGAATGAGTAGTTAGTTGGTACGAGACGATGGATAGCGCTGTATGCGTTGGAACAATCAGAAGATGGCGGCTCGTTGAAGAAGAGTAATACACTCGCGGTTTGGAGTCAACGACAGCAATCTACGTTCCCCGGGAATTGGCGTACTCGCGCGTGTAGCCTCGTCTACAAAGTCTTCTCCAACCTCAAGACTTGAAGAACACATTCGTGCAGCTGAAGTGCGATAAGAAGACGAAGAAAGCAATAGGAGCTCGAAGACTGAAGACTCGAAGACCCTCGGCTATGAGGGAAGGACAATAGCGGGTGCTGACGCGTCAAGAAAGAGTTAAAGCACGCCAAGTAGAAGCTTCCGGATCAGCAATGAAGAGTCTCGTGCGAGCTAAACTCGGAGTTAACGTTGCATGAAGAATTATAACTCGAGGTCGTGATTCGCGAGCCTTAAGGTAGCCCTACCCACCCCTGAAGCGACTATGAAGGAACGAGTTAGGGGTTGCAACCTTTCCAAGCAAAGAAGACTAAGTCAAATGGAAAAAGGAAAACTTGGGCGCTTAAGATCCCCGAAGATAAGAAGAACGCCATAAGCTAATGATGTATGGCTTCGTGAAGTGGACCCTGTGTAACCTTTTTGGTGCACCTGAAATGTGGTTTCTCGTGCAAGCACTTTAAGGAAGGAGCCTCGGTGACGAGAAAGGAATAAGGAGTGGCTAAGCAAGCTAGTAAACGACCGAAGCAACCGAATATTGAGACCCAATCGTCAAAAGATCGAGATCAACAGAAATGCACTTAAAGACTAGTTCAGTCCCCGAATTTTCCTAAGTGGAGTTGGACCGTAGTGCTAATGAAGTTCCGTAGAAGACTTAATCTACCGGGCAAGTAAGCAAAAGCGCCCTTGATCGCGCTAATCGCAAAGATTAAATTTGAGAGCTGCACCTCCTACCTCAGATGACCACAAGAAGAACCATTGAAGACTGAAAGGACGAGTTGATACATATTCACGCTATTAACCTGCAAGGCGCCCACGATGTATATCAAGACTCGATTGAACCGTTCTACATCAGTGACTACCACTCGAGTAATCAAAGGACTCCTTGTAAGATCTTCTACGATCAAAAGAGTAAGAATTCTTAATGCTAAAGAAGGTGTACGCGTTATGTTAGCTTTAGGACCTCGATGTTTCAAAGTACAAGAAATTAAACTCGGTTTCTCAGATCACCAATAATCACAGGCGAATCCCCTTCTCAAGATCAAGCGATACCCTCCTAATCGACCCTACCCTTCTCATGAAGCTTCCTCAGAATTCTCTCGTTCTGCACCAATCAGTCATCAGCAATCCATCGCCTTCAGCCTCCTTTGGAGTGATAAGGTTATGCGAACCGTAGTGGAGCTTATTCGAATCTCAAGTCAGCGTTGCGTGGGGAGCCAGTCAAGATCCGTCAATCAGTCAAAATGTCGTAATCAATCGTCAACCCGAAGAAATCGTTTAGAGTGGAGAGGCTTCCTTATCCTTCTTAAAACCAAATCCTTCACAGTTCCTTGCAATCCTAAGTACCATACTCGTTGAGAAATCCCTTCTATATGTGGTGATCTTCATTCCTATATTTTTGTGGAAAACAAATTCTCCCTGGTTCCTTGAAACCCCGATTATCCCTTCCATAGAGAAACCCTTACTATTTATTCTAATCATTATTCTTAATCCTCCTTGGAAACTAAATTCTTCTTTGTTTCTTGAGACTCCAAATGCCTTTTGTTGAAGCATCCCTCCTATTGATTCTAGACCTCATTACTATCGTCCCTTGGAACCGAATTTCTCTCATTCCCTTGGAAATTGTGTATCCTGTCGTTGAGACATCCCTTCAGTTTATTTTAAATCTCATTCTCATCTTCTTTCAGGATTGGATTTCTTCCTTCCCTTGAAGAGTTGAATACCTTACCATTGACAAAATCATTTCTGTCTTTCTAAGACCTCGTTCTTAACTCCTCTTGGAACCTAATTTCTTTATTCTCGTTGAATAGACTGAGTACCCTATCGTTGAAAACTCATTTCTGTATTTTCAGACTTCATTCCTAAACTTCTCTTGGAACGTAACGTCTTTCTCTTCTTTGGAAATCTGAATGCCCTATTGTTGCGAAACTCCTCCTGTATTTTCAACCTCGCCCTATCTTGCCTCAAGCCAAGTTCTTTTCATTTCTTTTCCTTTCTTTAAAGAACTTGATGTTCCCTTGGGTTGAGAAATTCTTTTGGCCTCTTTGAACCTCGTTCTTATTTTCTTCCAAAGCCGAGTCCTACTCTCTTCTTTAGAGAACTTGACGTCACCTTTATTGAAAAGTCATTCTCACCTTCTCAGACGTTGTTCTTGTTTGCCTCTTGAAATATCATGTGCAAGGTGACAACCTTATTTCCTAAGTTGTGATCTTTATAACTCTTGATTCTATTCTTAACTGACGTTGTCCTTGAAACTTGAACCCTAAACCCTTCATTCTCTTTCCTTGTTGGGTCAACGTTTTTATAAGCATACCTTCTATAAATGTTTTCCTCTATCTACTACCGTACTAGTTTTCACCTTCTGTCCCCAATACGAATTATCCTTATGGAATGGTTCTGGGTTGGATCTTTCAAGAAAATGGAGTCGCCTAAGCTGTCAAAAGGTTAAAGCAAAGAAGTGTAGCAGCCCGTTCAGTTGGGAAGATTTGGTAAATCAAGTGACCCTAAGATCGTAGTGTCTACATGTGTCATCGGAAAAGTTGAAGCAAGAGTGAAAGCTGCCCATGACCGATAGAAGACATATGCCGACCAAGTTAGACCAGATGCGTGATGCGTTCGCAATTGCTGCTGAAGATATAAGTGCATGATGCGCTTCGTGACATCCACCTGGAAATCGTAACCTTTGAAGATGCTCTATCTTATGAAGAGAAGCCAACAAGAATTTTGGTCACCCAGTCAAGAGAAGTGCACCAGCAAGCAAGGAAGTCTGTGAAGGCGGTGTGATCCAACCACGTGGCCAAAGGATCGACCTTGGATATGAGGGATGAGACAAGAAATCGATACCAAGCAGTTCGGCACGAGGAGGTCACCCGGATTAGTTGATAGTTCTCGCGCTCGTAATAGATCCTTGTTAGGAATCCTTTTTGACCTAGGTAAGTTGTTAGTTTAAGTTCTTGCATGCTAGTTTGGGTTGGGTAAGTTATGAGTTCAGATTGTTAGAAGCGTTGGGTAAGTTATAAGCTTAGTACGTGTTTAGTTAGTTGCATGTTAGTGTGGTTGTTGAGTTCAGGAGTTAGTTGAGCAATCGTTCTTTTCCAACATACCGTTGAATCTTCGTTTCCTTTGAATCGTTCCATTTCTAGTTCCCGCTAGCTTCGAGCTTCGGGGACGAAGCTCCTTTTAAGGGGGGTAGAGTGTAACACCCCGTAAATTCATTTCAAGCCTTTCGACCGCTAATTAATTCCTTGGGCGATTTATTAATTTAATTGAGCTAGTCTCTCTCTCAATTTCGAAAATACATATATACACTTGTATATATTTGATGCCTAATTTAATTATTCTAGCCGAGAGCCCAATTAATTGAATTTATTCTTGTAAGGGATTTCATCCAATTGGACCCTTACAATATTTGTTATTAAATATTCTTACAAGCCCACATTCATTGATCTTATATTATATAATGTATATATAATATTTCTAAGATATTCCTATGGGCTTTCTTATTCCAATTCCATTATTAATTATAAGGGATGATTTTATTAGCCCATCTTACTAGTCTTGATTATATTTAATTCCCATATCTCTTGTAATATTCCTAACTTAAGCCCACTCCACATTTAATGTCTTACACCCTAAATATTGTATGTATCCTTAGTATATATTTTGATGATCAAATGACCTAAAAGCTTTCACTCCTCTTCCTCTCCCTCTTTACACTCACACGCCATTTTCCCCTTCATTCCTTCCAAAATTGATCTCCATTTTCCTACAAGTTTTCAAGTAAAGACTACCTTTTTATGATTGCTTAGGATTGGGTAAGTTCATCTATCATAGAATCCATCTTGCATTGTGTGTTTTTAGTAGTCTTTTTAGCATATTCTTACAAAGTTCTTTTGGGGTTCTTTGGGAAAAGATGATCAAGGTGAAGGTGGGGCATTGTGATCTTGCTTAGGGCTTCTTGGAGTGGAAATAGCTATTCAAGGTAACCATCCATGTCCATCAAACTATTTTCATTCACTCCTAATCTATATAATGTTCTTGGTGATTGGAAATCCTGAAAATTCCTTGTGATTAGCCTATCTTGTTGAATCTATTTGTTGGATTTCATCTTGATCTTTTGCCTAGTGTTGTATGATCATTGATGGTTTGGATTTCCATGTTTTTGGCCTCTAAATTGGATGAAATATTGATGTATTGGGTCTGATTATACTCTCTGGAAACAATTTCTTCGTGTCTGCTTTGCATTCTGGAATCTGAGAATTGAAGTTGACCTTGAGGAGGACCTCAACGGAATACGGTGTTCCGTTGAAGTGTTCCGCAAGGCCAAGGCGGAGGAGGTTGGCGGATAGAGGTGTTCCGCTGGGGTGATCCGCCTCCTTCTTGCGGAGGAGTGCGGCGGAGGACGGTGTTCCGTTGAAGTGTTCCGCAAGGTCTCTGGGAATCTGCTTCCAGAGACTGTTTTGGGAATTGTTGCCTGATTGTTTCCCTCTTTGATCTGAATATTGTTGTAGTGTTTTGTTGGGTATTCTACCATGTCTTTGGAGTATTTATTCATGCCTCTTGGTTCCTCTTTTGTACTCATGCTTTATTGATTCCTTGAATTCATTACCTGGGAGTTGGGTTGTGTTCATAGTTGAGATGAACACTTTGTTTGGTTCTGAGCTGAGTCTAATTCGGTATGTGGGAATTGCTCTTGCGGGGTTCTCTAGCGTGACAATGTAAGCGCTGGGGTTTTCCGTGAGAGTAAGGTGGTGGTGGTTGGTGAGTGATCCGTGGTTGGTTTCCCCTTTCGTTCTAAGTTTGTTAGAATATTCTATTGAATATGTTACCTTGATTCTGAGTATTTATTCATACCTCTTAGTCCACTTGTTTGAGTCTATTCTTTGATTGGTTGAATCCTTGATTATATTATTTGGAAGTTGGTTGGTGTTCATATCTGAGATGAACACTCTGAGTGATGGTTCTTGGGCTGAGTTGAGTATGAGTATGTGGTTGTGGATTCTTTGAGTATCTTGTGGAGATTGATGGGTGGATTGATTGTGCTACTACTGACTTTGGGCTTCGGTCCCTGCGTACCAGTTATCTGGGTTTGGCTACTATTGATTATATTTGGGTTCATTACCCCTGTGATTGGACTCCGGTCCCTGTGATTGGGTTGATTACCCCTGTGATTGGACTCCGGTCCCTGTGATTGGGCTTTTGCCCCTGTGATTGGGTTCATTACCCCTGTGATTGGACTTCGGTCCCTGTGATTGGACTTCGGTCCCTGTGATTGGACTACGGTCCCTGTGATTGGGTTTTTACCCCTGCGTACCGGTTTTCCGGGTTTGACTCTCGTTTTGTGATTATGAGATTGGTTTGGTTTGGTGGCTGGTTTTGGGAATTTGGAGGTTTGGAGTTGGGTTTCTTCTTTGGTTGATTCGTGAGTCCTCTATGTTGTTCGGTTGTTACTCTATTGATCTCGTTGAGTTTGGTTGGTTCCTTTTGGATTGTTGTTCCGTTGGTATCTCGGTGATTGGTTCGTTCTTGTGCTATGCTCTTGTTTTTGGATTTTGGCTTTGCGAATTGAGTCTTGGTTATTGATTCATTCAGCTTATTGTTGTTGAGTATCGGCTTTAAACTGTTGAGCAGTTTGTTGGTGTTTATATTCTATAGGGGTGTGTAAACCTATTTACAACTTATGTATATCTATACTTCCTTGCGGGTGTGAATGGTGGTTACTTAGCAGTCTTTTGCTAATGGTTCTTTGTGTGTTTTCCAGGTTTGCCTTAAAGCCTTTGCGTGAGCGCGATAGAGTTATACCCGTCAGAGGAGGCATAGATAGTAGTTATGTTTTTAGACTTATGCTTTGGCCTGTGTGCCGTTTTGAGAATTCTGTATACTTTGGTTTAGTTGTTGGATGTCTTGAGATATATCTAAGGATTATCGTTTATACAGTTAGCTCGTTTCTTATGTTTAGCCTGTGCATCTAGGCTGTGTTATACCTAGATGTGGCATGACGCCCCTTAGGTTTTAAATTCGCTTCCGCTACGTTCTGTTTGGTTGAGTTAAGCAGCTTTTATGTTAAGTTTTAGCTATCTCAGCCTGTGTGAGGTTGGGGTGTCACATTCATCAGCCTCCTGTATCGTATCGTCCTAACTTCCCCCCACCCATCTGCATAGCACCAGCACCATTCTCTTCAGGTCGCCTCCCAACCTTCCTTTCCGGCCAGGAGGCCTGGACGAATTGAACTAGAAGAAAGACCGAAAGATCGAGGCCTTCGGACTTGGCCTGGAGACTAGCGGGGTGGTGAGTCAGACCGAGTGATTGAGGATTCCGGTCTCCAAAGGAGTTGGAATATAATTTGCAAGATCCAGAGTCTGAGAAGCCCAACGGACACCCATGTTCAAGCATGCACAATTATGTGCATTAAATGCATTTTATGAGCCTTTATTAATAGTATTAACTTAAGAATTCAATGTGTAACGGCTCCAGGGCCTAGTATAAGTAGTTGTACGAATCATTTGAGAAGGACACCTGATTTGAGCACGACTAATACAAAAAGATTCGAAGAGTAACTTCATAGTCTATACTTCTGTTTTTTTATAACTTTTCGGTTGTGTTGGCTCGCCGGCCGATCACCTGAAGGTCGGAAAACCATCACTGGCGCCGTCTATAGGGAGCGTTACAGAAAGTTACGTGTCTCCTTTGAGTAATTAGCAAGGAATGAGTAAAGCAGTGAGCCTCGGGGGGCGACATCGCTCGAATGATCTACGTGAGCAACTTGAGAACAATTGGCTCGACCTACTAGCCAAGACCTACGAGAACAGGTACTGGGTCGTTCTAACGGACCACCCTCCGGAGGGCAAGATTTGAGAGAACAGTTGGGACGATCAAAATGGCCAAGATTTGAGAGAACAGTTGGGACGATCAAATGGCCAAGATTTGAGAGAGCATTTAAGTCGACAGAATTCCAGACATTCGGGAGAGTCGCGACTGATAAACCCAATGACCAGCCACCGCCGGTTGAGTTAGAACAAATCGTCGTTCAGGTAATCAATGAAGTAGAAAGACGGCGACTCGAACACAATGCAGTAAATGGCCGGGATGAGACGGTTCGCCCTGTAACCGAGAGGACCGAGAGTCTCCGAGCCTCTGAGCAAGAGGGACCCCAGAGAAATGATCGTCATACGGTTCTCCGTCGAGAAGACGGCAGGCGTTGAGAGGCAGCTCGGTCCGTCATGGACCGTCTAAGTGATCCACATGGAAATCCTTTACGAAATGCCCAACATAACAACCTAGAACGACCGGGCGGTAACCGACAGGAACGGCGAGCCGCGGCTGCTTGGCGACGGATACAGCCGGCTGTATCTGAGTGTAGCGCAGAATCCCCTATTGAGCCTAAGTATCGAAAGAGTCAAATGGAAGGATTCGAACGGAGGTTGCAGGACCTTCAAGACCAATTTGAAGGAAAGGTTAGACCTTCTGTTGAGAATCTATTAGCTAAATCGCCCTTCACTACGGAAATTATGGAATATCGGGCCCCTACGAATATTAAAATCCCCGAGCATGCCTCTTTCGACGAGACGGGTGATCCGAGAGAACATCTGGTTAGTTACCAGGCAAAGATGTAGGTCTCGGGGGTGGAAGAGCCGCTCATGTGCAAGCCTTTTCTCCCGACCCTCAAGGGGTTGGCTAAAAAATGGTTTTTAGCCCTGCCCAGTCGTTCCATCCGAAGTTTTAACGATCTAGCGGATCGTTTTCTCACCCATTACGCGGTGAACATCAAGCCACAACGCAACCTGACTCATCTAAGTGGAATACATCAAGATGAGGGAGAAGCTCTGAAGACATACCTAGCCCGTTGGCAAAATGAGGTACAAACCATTGAGGGACTAGACGAGCAAGTGGCCATTTGTTCATTTATCTTCACAATGACCGTCCAAAAGCATACGTGTAAGTCATTTAGAGGGCCAGTCGACATGCGGACACTGAAGAGGCGGTAAGGCAAAAGCGGCAACGAGAAGCTGCTTGGTCGAGTTCTAAAAAACCTCATCCTGAGTCTAGAAGTCGAACGGAACCTGAACGTACCAGTCGTACCGAGACAAAGAGCGATGAACTTTAGGTAAAACCTCCCATTTGGAGTACAATTTTTTGTATTCTAATTGGTAAGACATAGGATGCAACTCGCGATCTTCAGCTGATTTATATTCTCCACTATCTGAACCAGCAAGCTCTTCTACATCAGGATTAGCGTCAGCTATTGTGGTGAATGCCACAAAATTACCAGAAATTTCGTCAGAATCTGACACAGTTACTTCTGATTCAGGTTCGTCGTCGCTCCAGGTTAGGGCCGTCATGGACTTCTTTCTTCATAAGTATGTTGCACATTCCGCCTGAACATGTCCAAATCCTACGCATTCATAGCATCGGATGCCCTTGTTCGCTTTGTCTTTGGGTTTAACAGTACATGAGCCAGATGATCTTGATGTTGATACTCTGGATTTTGCCACACCTTTTGAACCACTTGGGTTGATCCCTTTCTGATTTTGTACCCTAGCATTTTGAGTGTAATTTCTTTGCTTAACCTGTTTCAAAATTTTAGAAAAGTGTTTAGATAATAAAACAACAGGATTATCAGACAGCTCATCTGTATCGTGTAATTTGAAATCTTGTTCTTCAGCGTTGAATGCAACAGACTTTTGTTTCTTTGTATGATCAGTCAGGATCTCCATTTCGTACGTCTTGAGGCTTTCCATCAGCGCTGCAACAGTTTTATTTTCCCAACCTGTGTTTTCTTGGATAGCGGTCACTTTCATTCGAAAGCGAGGTGGCAGAGAACGTAAGATCTTCTTGACCAGCTTTTGTTGGGAAAATGGCTCGCCTAGCACAGCAGCCCGATTTGCAAGTTCTTGAACTCGTTCATTGAAACTTACAATATTTTCGTTCTCGTTCATCCTTAGATCTTCAAAGTCCGAGTGAACCAGTTCTAACTTTGATTGTCTTACTGAGTCAGTGCCTTCATAGGTAGTTTCCAGTATTTCCCACGCAGTTTTCGCAAAGTCACATCCTGTAACCAAAGTGAATTGGCTTTCATGCATTAGTGAATATATTATATCTAAAGCTTTATTATTATATCCAGCAAGGGTCCTTTCAGCTGCATCACATTCAACTTCTGGTTTGAGCACTTTGGGGTCATTTGCTGTTTCACCCGCTTTTGTGGGATGTTCCCAACCAGTTAGGACAGCTTTCTAAATAAGTTCACCATGTGCTTTGATATGCATCCTTGTACGTGCTTTCAATAAGCATAGTTGTCACCATTTAGTTCAAGAGGTTGTTTATTCATTCTGAAACACTTAACAAACGATAAGACAGAACAAAACAACCCAAACAGTAACAAAAGGAAAACACGCCTAAGTCCTGTGTTCAAGAAACACGATATAGCTAGATCGATTAGACTAATAAATTAAGTCTCTGGGCTCTGATACCAATTGAAATTACTTCGTGGATCTTGAATGCAAGACTTTAAGGGTTCAGAAATTAATTAACGTTTTTATAGTTATTAGTCCAGATTAGATAATACTAAAAGACAAACAAATCTAAAAAAAAAAGTAAAAGAAATGAACCCGGACACAAGAATGATCACGCAGTTCGGAGCTAAAACTCCTACGTCTGCGGGGCTACTAAGCTTTCGCCCAATCCACTAGATGATCACCAAGGTTACAACAGTTGGAATATATGCCCAAACATACAATGGTCCTAAACTAACACAACCTTCAACATCTACACTTGAATTGGAAAAACTGCAAGTCGGGAATTCTTCAATTCATCATCACGACTCAGCATCAACGTCAGTATCAAAGATAGTAGCAAAATGCCATTAATTCACTTAGAATTCACGAGTGAAGCTCTGAATATTTAATGTGTAAAAGGATGATCTTAGAGCTTCAAGTGCCTTCATATTTATAGCTTGGAAAACCCCTTAACAAACCTCACAAAAATAGAGCTGAATAAGTCTTGATTAAATGAGAGCCACAATCCCTTAAAAAACTGTTAGCCACATAAAATAAATATGTGGACTAATTCCTTGTTGAAAGCTTGTTGTCTGAGACAACACACGCTGACATAGCGTCCCTTTCAGCACTGGCGGACAATCTGACAGACGGTCCAAAAACTATAATAACAAGATATAGGCTAAGTGTATTTTTGACAAATAATATAGCCAATTAAAAAGGACCGTGTATCATTTGTACACTTACCGTTCATAATAATAACACTATCTTCATTAGAAGTTTAGATGTACGGAGTATCAAATATTAGGGTACGTTGATTATAGCTAGCAACACTACATGTTCATTAAGATAGCATCAATTGGCCAATTACCATTTAAATATTACTTTTTATTTTTATATAATAAATTTTAAAAAAAATATTGTTAAAAATATCTGATTAAGATTTTTTAGATGACACACATTAATATATATTTTTTGGGTATATTGTTTCAATATAATTATATAATGACCTATAATAGTGACTTAATTAATATATATTTTTTTGGTATATTGTTTCAATATAATTATATAATGACCTATAATAGTGACTTAATTAATATGCAATCTTGGTTTAATGAACTTTTAGTAATTATTTAATGGCCATATAGTATATAGTGACTGAATGAACTTGTACTAATAATACAATGAACTTATTATTATAGTGACTTAATGAACTTTCTATAATAAACTTATAATAATGAGTTAATGAACATGTAGTTGTGATTTAGTGAACCTGCAGTAGTTATTTAATGAATTTACAAAAATGAACTTGTATGTGCCTTAATAAACTTGTAGTTGCAATTTATGAACTTGCAGTAGGTAGTAATTTAATGTAATTATAGATTCAATAATTTTTTTGGTTGAAAAATATCAACACATAAGAGTCATTTAAAAGATTTCAATTAGAGTTTTTAATAATATATTTTTATACATTAGTTTCATTTATACAAAAGGAAAACGAAAAAAGTAAATTTAAATTTTAAAAAATTGGAAAAAGTATTAATTTATTAAATTAAAATTCTAAATAAATTTAAAAATCTGTACCAATCATCTTTCAACACTTTTTGTTAAAATCAACAATTAAATCTTATATATATATATATATATATATATATATATATATATATATATATATATTAACAAATTAAAACTCAATGTTAAACAAGCTACATTGAAATTATAAATCACAAGTATGTACTCATTAAATGATTTTTTCACAATTGAAGCATGTGTTTCATCTCGACTAAAATTCTAAGCTGATTTGTATTGCTCAACACGTCCGCTCACATGTGCGGACTGATTGCTTTTTATGAGCTCCAAGTGATTCTGGTGGTATGTACTGGATTCCATCTAGGATAGCCTCCGCATAACATTCACTGCAAAAAGGCAAAATAGGATGATTCTGGTACCAAACTAAAATATGTATTTCAACTCAGTTAAAAGTCTAAACTAATAGCTGGGGATTACAAGTTTATATATTATATATATGCTAAAGAGTCACTCTTTTTTGAATTCCACACCATATATACTAATTAACCAGTACTCTAGAATTTTTCAAATATAAATAATCCGTAGTATGTTGTCACTCCATGCTTCCACTTTCTCTATGGATCACTTTCAGAATCCACACTCTCACATCCTTTTGAAAACAAGGAGTCTATAACGAGAGATATTATATTCGGAATTGAAAATTTTGATGTGGAATCTATAGCTTGAGATCTCCAGCTCCATCGTATAATAAATACTAGCATATGGCCGCATAATTAAGAAGCAAAATATACATGCGAGTTTATTATTGTTCAAAAAAGTGAAATACTCCGTATAATGGATAATACTAACGTAGAAAATTCTGCTGCTGCTGTTACTGCTACTGCTAAGCGGAAGCTGGAATGGACTCTTGAACTCCACTCCAGATTCATGGATGCCATCATAATTCTAGGCGGCATTCAGAGTTAAATTCTTCCACAAATTTTTTTTTTCTTTTTCATTATTATTTTCTGCATACTACTTCATCAATAGGCGCAAATTATATCGTGGACCGTGGTCCACAATGCATTGTGGACCGCGGTCCCAAAACGACGTCGTTTTGATTAATGAAACAGACGGATGAATTCGCGCCACTCACTTTCTTTTCATATATACTGCACTTTCTTTTCATATATACTGCACTTTCTTTTCAACACAACTGCAGTTACCTTTCAACACAACTGCAGTTACTTTTTGATATAACTACAGTTGTATATTATCGAATGAAACTATAGTTATATCAAAAAGGAACTGCAGTTGTGTTGAAAGGTAACTGCAGTTGTGTTGAAAAGAAAGTGCGGTATATATGAAAAGAAAGTGCAGTATATATGAAAAGAAAGTGAGTGGCGCGAATTCATCCGTCTGTTTCATTAATCAAAACGACGTCGTTTTGGGGACCGCGGTCCACAATGCATTGTGGACCGCGGTCCACGATATAAGAACTGATCAATAGGAACTCTAATATATTTTTATTGCAATATTTATTAGGCTCAGATGCTGTGCCAAGTCAAATTTTGGAGCTCATGAATATGCCGGGATTAACGAGGGAAAATGTTGCAAGTCATTTGCAGGTAATTAATTCACTTGTAATTATAGTGTTTATTTTTATCTGAAGATTAAAATTTATATACTCAACATATAATTATTAAAATTTGAATTGCATTTAAGTTATGTATACTCAATGGCCATGTTTGGTAAATAATCAGCCTATCAACCAATTTTGACTTATTTAGTTGTTTGGTTAATAAGCTTTTTGTAACTCCAAAATGCTAAAATTCAAAAGGCTACTCAAAGCAGCCTTTTCAATTGGCTTTTTGAGAAAAGAAATTATACCAAATAGCTATCAGCTAACAGCCAATTTATCAAACAACTTTCTACAAACAGCTAATATTATCAACAAATCATACCTTTTAACCCAAACAGCCAACCCAATCAGCCAAAAGCCATTTACCAAACAGGGCGAATACCTACTTAATGCATTTATTTGAAAATTTGCAGAAATATCGGAAACTCAAGACAACGGAGCCAAAAAGGAACAACAAACTTGCCAGACTTGATAAGCAATACAGTATCCAACAACAACGTGAACTAGATGCTTCGTCATCCTATAGTAGCTATAATGGATACGACCACGGTGTATCCTCATGGGATGATATATGAATCAACGTTTTACTCAAAAAATCGTCCATACTAGAATCCCAGCTCAGGGGGACAACAATAACCCACTATTTCTCCTGTGTGAGCATAATAAATATAATATAAACATAAATGTGCAGTCCAAACTATCAGCTTAGGCTTTTAGTTAGATGGAGCACATAATTCAATTTGATATCAGAGCCATGTAAAAGGTCATGGATTCGAATCTCCGCGCCATAATAATGTTTAAATGTGTGTTTGGAGATTATTTCAAATATAATACTAAACTTAAATAATATTTGGGAGTTGTGAAGTTAAATATTATTTTGAGTTTAGAGGAATTTATTAAATAATGTTAGTATTTAATTTTTGAAAAATGAGGAGAGTGAAAATTTTCTAAAATTTACTTTGCATAAAATCTTGAGGAGAGAAAAGAATCTCCTCGTTTAACTATTCGGAAGATTCTATCTATTATCTACTATACTAATAAGAGCCAAAGAAAGTTAAGCCTATAATGGATAAAAAAAGATGGTCAAATTATTAAATCAAATGCATGGTTCAGATTGTTTAGATTTATATTTTTCTTTTGAGATTTCCTAATTTATCCTTAACTATATGATTATCCCTTCAATTTTCCGTTAAATATTATATTTTTCGTTAATATTCCGTTAACTTTTAACTTACACATTAATTTCTATAAGTAAGGTCTTAGTTTCGAACCTCATCTTAATCAAAGTTGGCATAATTGCTGAACATATACTACAAATATGTTAGAGTATATTATTCAAAAGTAAGTACTTCATTCTATTACTCTTATTAAATTACTAGTTTTATACGCGCATTGCGCGAATGGGATGAGTTAATGCCCAATATTTATATTTAAATAAATATTTGAAAGTATATTAATGCAAGATTATATAGGAGAAGTTTATACATGAGTAATTGAATGTCGAATTTTTTTATTTAAATATCTAACTCAAAGTATATGAATCCAAGATAATATAGAAAATTCATTATAATTATTACTAAAATAAATGTTTGCAACCTTGTAAAATCGATAGTCTAAAAATGATAGTCTAAATAAATACTACTTTTAATTTGAATTTTTCTAAGTGTTCTTAATTCTCTTTTGAGTAACATTGTCATTGTCTTCATCTTTACTATTTGTTCTCTTCCTTTTTGTTGGTAGTGTGTTATTTGCAATTCGGTTATTGTTGGTAGCATAGATGACAACGTCATGAAATGAGATTATGATATAAGAGCTATGGACTTTCCTTTATTATGTGTTCTGCTTGGGGTTCATTTGGTTTAACCATTATTGTTGAATGAGTTATTGTGGATAAAGAAATCCCTAGTTTAAGAAAAAAGATTAAATAAATTAATAAAAATTTGAAAATTTAAAATTTTATGTATTCCAAAGATATTAAAATGTAGTTTCTCGGTTCAATTTGCTGGGTAATGGGTTATTTGAGTACTTTCATTGTCAACAAATCCCCAAGTAGTTAATATGATTGGTTTCAAACTATTGTTTTTTATTTTTTTTCATGGTATTAAAGAAATACATATGTATAATTTTTTGGTGTAACTACTAATTTATTTAATTCAATAAGAGTAAAATAGAGTGATTCCGCTTCAATTTGTTGGGTTATTATTTGAGTACTCTCTTTGTCAACCAATCCCCAAGTAGTCAATATAATTAGCTTCAAATTATTTTAAAATTTTTTTCATAGTGTTAATAAAATACTTGGTAAATAAATATATAACATTATTTTGTACTATAACTTTGATATTTAATTACAAGATATTGTAAAAATAAGATAATGGACAATGTAATGAATATCAATTGATAAATTTGAATGTAAAGAATCTTTGCATGAGAGAAAATAAAGACAATATAACTAATGAATTATTTCTCTTATTTAATTTAATTTTTTGATAATGAATAATTTTTTCAAATAAAGGTATTGTGGACACATAATTCTAAATTAAAGAAATACATATGTATCATTTTTTGTTGTAGCTACTAATTTATTTATTTTAATTTAATAAGAGTAAAATAGAGTGGGAAACTTAATTATGTCAAATTTGATTGAGATGAGGTTCGAACCTAAGACCTTTCTTATAGAAATTAATGGGTAAGTTAAACATTAACGGAATATTAACGGAGAAGAGAATATTTAACGGAAAACTTAACGGATAATCATAAAAGTAAGGTTAAATTAGGTAATCTCTATTAATAATATATTAATCTGAATTATCTTAACCATCTATTTGATTAAATAATTCATCTGAACCATCCATTTGATTAAATAATTTGACCGCCATTTTTTCTACCCATTTTAGGCCTAACTCTCTTTGGCTCTTATTAGTATAGTAGAAATAAATTAGTAGTTGCCAAAGACCTTGTGGTCTAGTGGCATCTGGTGTCCCAGTTAACACTTCCACATAGCCTCAGACTCATTGTGCTTCAGTAGGTTGAGAAAGTAGCTATGAACATATACTACATTGTAACAAAGTCAGTAGTTACAATAAAACAAAATAATACATATGCATTTCTTTAATTTATAATTCGATGTCTACAATGCCTTTATTCAAAAAAATATTCATTATCAAAAAAATTAAAAAGAGATATAATTCCATTAGTTATATTGTCTATATTTTCTACAATACAAAGATTCCTTACCTTCAAATTTATTAATTAATTATATTCAGTACATTGTTCATTATTTTTTTTCACTATCTTGTAATTAAATATCAAAGTTATATACTACAAAATATTGTTACATATTTATTTACCAAGTATTATCTTAATAACATGGAAAAAAACAGTTTGAATCCAATCATATCAACCACTTATGGAGGATTTTTTGACAAAGAAGACATTCAAATAACCCAATAAATTGATTTAAAACTCATTATTAAAAATGTCAATGTATGACAATAGAACATTGTAATACACTTAATGCATTGAAACGATGCTGAGACTACAACATTGTTGGAATCAATCTTTCAAATTCAGAAAAAGAAGAAATTTGAAAAATAGCTACCGTTATTGCAGCATTCATTAATTTTGTATGTAAAATACTTATTGTGCATTCTTTAAATATATTAGAACTAATATAAATTTACAATTCATTTCATTTTCTACAATCAGCCTGTTTTGATTAAAGACAAAATTAACGTCGATCTTGACAACAAAAATAATTGGTATATAGGATGTAGCCATTGTTTAAAAATATTTTTGCACAAAGTGGCAAACTATTTAACTGCATGCATTGTGATGAAAAGGCAACAATGACTACTCCAAGATTAGTATCAAATCAACAAAACACACACACACACACACACACACACACTCACACACACGCGCACACACAAAATCAAGTACTACACTCATTATACTAATTCCAAAAATCTGAACTTCAAAATAAACATGTGTAAAATAGATGTAGAAACTGTTGATGAAACTAGACATATTGCAACATCAGTATTCGGACTACTTGCAAAGCTATTGTTGTTACTATCAAGTAAACAAGTTATGAAACTAGAACATAATGTACTACTCATTAACCTTCTACAGATATAATAAATATTAGTATTGTGTTCAATACTTTCACATGAAAATATCACTACAAGAATGAAGACATTTAGTGACAAATATTTTGTGACACTTTGTAATTTAGTCACAAATAATACACTTTTCGTGGCCAAAAAAATAATTTGACACTGTTGTGTGAGATAATTGTGATAAATTTTTTTTGTCATTGATAGTATGGTAATTGTGACAAGTAAGTATTTGTTACGAGTAAGTTGTCACTATTACTAGAATAATAGTGTCGTAACATACATTGTCACTATTTGTTTTCACTAAATGTATGTGCATTTTGGCGGCATTATAATTATGGCGGGAACAAATGCAGTTGTGACAAAATATAATGTGGACACAAATGTTAATACTTTTTTGTGACAAATAGTTGTTGGTCACTCTTGTTTATAATATTTGTGACAACTTATTTTGTCAATAAAAATACAATTGGTTAGTACCATTATAAATGAGAAACAATTTTGACAAAAAATTACTTATTGTCACTAATATTGTCATTTTTTGTGATGAAATTGTTACAAATATTTGTGACGCTCTATAATTTCGTAACAAAAATTCCTAAATTGTGACAATAATTGTGTTGATTTCAAGTTTTGTCACTAATTTATGATAATTGTGACGAGTAATTAGTTGTTACTAAGAATTTCATTCCTAGAGATGGATTGTTCTTCTATCAATATGATGTCTTCATCTTTAAATTTAATTCAAAATTAATCAAATGCATTAGATGATTACCCTAAGGGCAATAGCCAATTATTTGTACAATAAGAACCATCCCAGGTTTTTACAATATGGTTGTATAAAATATATAGTATAAAATAAATTATATATAATAAAAATATAGTTATTGACCAATAAATTGAATTAGTTAAAGTATAATTTAGTTTGGTTGATTAAGTAACAATTTCTCAAAATAAAAACCCAGTTTGTTTGATTTAAAATTAATCAAATTAATTGAATTATTACACCTAACCACATTAACCTATTATTTGTACATTAAGAGTCATCCTCTTAGTATAATTTTTGTACAAGATGGTTGTATCAAATATATAATATAAAAATATTATACATAATAAAATATTGATTAATTCGACCAATTAATTGAAACAATTATATACATATGTGTGTGTATTTCTTTATATATATAAAATTTAGAATTATACAAAAACCTTCATAGCAAATACCACTCGCATAAACAAAATTTAGTCTACAAAATTTCATCTCCTACACATTATCATCAAGGTAGTAGTAGTAGTAACACCAACAACAACAGTAGTAGTAGTAGTACTAATAATAATAATAATAATAATAATAATAATAATTAATTGAGGGAAGAATAATAATAATTAATAATAATAATATAATAATCATAACAATAATAATTAATAATAATAAAATTAATTAAGAAAAAAAGAAGAAAAGTGATGTGGGATCACATCGAAAAACAAATAAAAAGAGGGCGTTAACGCCCCCTTGAACTGCCATCCAAATTGGATGGTTATGGAAATAGAAGCCTCAGGCTTCATAAATATTGAAGCCTGAGGCTTCTCTGGAAATAGTGATTTTTTTTTTTAAATGATAGTATTCATAGTATTAATTAATTAATTAATTAATGATCGTTTTGGTATTTGCTCAAAACATTGAAGAGAAATGATGCTAAATATAATATTTGTTACTATGTTTGTTGTCACAAAAAAATAATTATTTGTAACATTTTTAGGTCATTAATAATCATTTTTGTGTCAAAACAATTCTCAAAAATAAATACAATTATTATGACTAAAGTGTTGTCACAATAAAATAATTAATTGTAACAATTTTAGTCGTCACTAAATTAATTTTTTGTAATAACATATTAGGTCACAAATTGTACATTTATTGTGACCACTATTGGTATCACTCAAATACTACTTTTAGTGTATGTAAACATTGTCACAAAAGCCTTGAGTAATTGTGACAACTTTTCAAAAGTCGTCACTATTACAATAGTGACGGAGGATATAGTGACGACAGGTGACGACTTCAAAAATTGGTCACTAATTTTAATAGTGACCAAAATCGATAGTTTAGGTGACAACTTCTATTGTCACTAAATGTGAAATTTCTTGTAGTGAATGTACGACATACATCTCACAACACATGAAACATGTAGGGGGGAAAACTACCATTGTCAAATATCAATAGGCGATTGCAAGATTAAGAGTTTATAATGCAACTAAGATCTCAATCATATATACAAATACAACGAGACAAATCCACAATTCCTACATCATAATCTCATTGCATGACGTTCTCACTATACTACTACAATAACTCAATTGCACATGAGACATTACCAAATACATAAATCACTTCTCACTTTGTTTTCATATGCAGAGAGAACTCTTATATTCGTACTAGTAAATACATAAATCACTTCTCACTTTGTTTGTGTATTTAAGGTGCGTGGTTTGTGTTCTTAAGGTGCGTGGTTTGTGTTCTTAAGGTGCTTTGTCTATGTGCTTAAGGTGAGTAGTTTGTGTTCTTAAGTTGTTTTGTTTGTCTGTTTAAGGTGCTTAAGATTAGGTGCGTCAATTGTACACTTAAAGTGCGTCATTTTGTGTTAACCGCACTTCTGCACGTGAAGTGATCTTTGCACCTGATCCAGTATATATATATATATATATATATATATATATAAATTCTTGTGCGAAGACTCTCTCACAGGTGAAAGATGGTGTGAAATATGAGTTGTTGATCTAATCTAGATCAACGATATTCAAATCAAGAAAAATTATTTTAAAAAATGTGCTTACGCCAACATGCATGCAAATGATCAACTGTCTCAAATTGATGCAACTTAAGATATAAAACTAAACACCTTAAATTATAAAACCACGCATCTTAAGGTATAAAACAACGCACCTTAAGTTTAAATTGATGCACCTTAAACTAGAAAAGTGACACAACTTAAACTTTAAATATACATACCTTAAGAAGGAAAACAACACACCTTAACCTATGGAAATGCACACATAAAGCTTTAGACTGGTGCACCTTTAACTAGAAAAGTGACGCACCTTAGGAAGGAAAACGACACACCTTAGGCTATGGAAAGACGCACCTAAAGCTTTAGACTGGCGCACCTTAAAGTTTCAACAAAATGTCAAAAATGCACCTAAAGTTCTCAACTAAAGAACTGACGCACCTTAAGCAAAAAAAACCACGCACCTTAAGAAGGTAACCGATGCACCTTAAAAGGAAAACAACGCACCTTAAGTTTGATTAATATGCAAAAAGACAAAATTGCCTCCGCGTTTTTTTAAAAGTTTTTTTTTTTTTTTACAATCTGGGTTGTTTATTTTGATTAGATCAAGGGTTGAGATTAAACCGCATATTTTACCTGAAGCTTATTGTCGCATTTGATATCTATTTTATATATTTCCTATGTCAAATAAGTTATCATTGTATTAGTTTTGGAAGTTGGTGTTCTTAACCACCGTGTAACGTACATGTAACTTCTCCATAGAATTGTATACACACACACACCTATTTTGGAGGGACAAAATCTCGATCAATCAAAAAGTAATCTCAAAAAAGTCATACAAGTGCTTGTGCTCTGAGTGAGGTCTGACATGAAAAGTATTACACTGATAAAATTCTTAGAGATGAAAGGTTAATTCCATCCCTGCCATATTTTCTTGTGTTATCTGCAAGGTTGAAAAAATCGTTAGGTACCCCTTAGGCGTCTGATTTGGGTACATAACATTTCAATGTTTCATCCATCATCTGTGTTCTAAAATAATATTTCATCTTTTCTAAAAAATAATAATAATATTCCATCCATCATCCACAACATTGCAGCTTTTTTTTTTTTTTAAAGAACAATGTTGTAGCCAACAATATGCTACCCCTAGTACCTTTTGTTGGAATACATTCACAAAGAAGACTAAGAGTTTGAATTATTCGTTTCCTAAATTTTCTAAACCTCCACTAGTTTTTGGTACGTGGCGTTAGTCTATTACTTGATCCACTAATTTAGCTAATTCTTGCGCTCAATATGTGGTCATAATGGAATTGGTGGTTCAATGCTACACTATAAAATCCGTGCCCTTGTTCAAAGAGAAACACACAACAAAATTGAGAATTTCTTCTCTTACCTCCTTATCCTATTGTCTGAGCACATAATATATAATCTGTGTAGCCAATCGAGAGCGTCCCGGACCGTCACCGGAAATTAAACGCTTTTAAGGTAGTGTTTTATAACACGGCACAAACTTCCATCCGCCCTGATTTATTCTTGTTTCCTAATAGTTGTTAGCCTCCGTTGACGTTGCGTAAATATTACCCAACAGTTAAAAGCATTTAATTCTTTAGCAACAGTCAACCTTTAGAATCGATGGCTCCTTCTGTCATACCCGACCTATCCAAGATCGTTGCCCTAGATGGAAAAAATTACGAAAGGTGGGCTCAAAGGATGCTTATTCTTTTCCAACAACTGAAGTTGGTCTATGTGTTGTTCTCCAATCCACCCGAACCCACTAAACCAGTGTTCCCTTTTGTTAGTCAAGAATCGAGAGAAGTAAGCCCCGAACCGGATTACACCCCCGGACAAGCATGGGGTGTAACCTCGATGCAATTTGAAGATGACAACATTGCAGCCAAAGGATACCTTCTGTCACATATGAATGACAAGCTCTTTGACATCTATGTCAAACAAGACTCGGCAAAGATCATTAGGGAAACACTATCACAAAATATGGTGCAAATGATGCTGAAAGTACGTCAAAGTGTTAGAAACAACAAGAACAAAAGGAGTGGAAAAATCAACAAACTCAAAGGAGTCTGCTTCGTGTGCGGTAAGCAAGGACACCGAGCGTTTCAATGCTATCACCGCAAGGGCAAAACTAGTGAAGGACAAAGCTGAACTAGATTGAACCATAGATCAATTTGACAAGAGCAAGATGAGTATAGCATTCCCTTAAATATTAGTTGTTTTTGAATAACTCGTATTTGCTCTAGTTTCTGAAAGCTCGCATAAAATGAGATATTATTAGTACTAAATGTTAGTTGAGTTGTCTAAATCTTTGGATACATGTTAGTACTGATTATTGTGTTGATAGCATGGAAAAGTCATCATTCTTGAATACTCTGTCTAGGAAAGTGCTACATATATGTGTTCAAATCCTATCTTCCATGCTCACACCAAACACGTAGAGATTAACTACCACTTTGTTAGAGATAGAGTTGCTTCTGAAGATATTCAAGTCAATTTTATTTCTCCCAAAGATCAACTTGTTGATATATTCACCAAAGCTCTACCTAGTCCAAGATTTTCTTTCCTTAGAGACAAGCTACAGGTTACTAGTATGCCCTGTGCTTGAGAGTGAGTATTAGGACTCTATGTATTTGAGTTAGATTATAACTCCCTATTTTAGTCTTCCTGTGATTGCCCTATTCTAGTCTCCCTGTGATTCTCTCATTATATATATCCCTATAATATGTATCTTTGAACAATCTTATTCAATACAATTCATTCAGTTCACATCCCCTATTCTTGGTCCTAGAGAAGCTAGCCTTGATGAACGTCGACGCGAACGCATCGGAGATCGACTCCCACACCTCCCGCGACGTCTCCTTCCCAACAGCAAGATACATCACTTCTGTTGTGAGAGACGACACGATGAGCGATAGAATCGCTTGGTCTTGCTGAACCCAAGGGAGGTGGGCTGGGTTCGGAACGGTCGGCGGTGGAGGAGCTCGCGGCGATGGTCGGCGGAGGGCACGGCAACGATCCATCTAAATAGCCGACGAGGCCCTGACTGCGGAGGAACGGCAGGATCTGCGTACGCCAATATAAATAGTTGGTGGAGGTCAGTTTAATGGAGACACAATGGTGGCTCGACGAGAGGTTGATCGTCGGCGAAGGAGATGCGGCGATCAAGGGGGTGATCGCACCGGCGTCGGATGGGGTTGTCATGGTTACGTTACGGGGAAAAAAAATGAAGGAATCGGGAGAGGTGGCGTTGGGGGTTTCGAACCTAACGTCTGATACCAGATGAACGTAACTGATCTGATTGATTGAATTGCAAAGTTACAGAGTCCTATACAAGCAGTAACTCAAAACACTCCTAGTCTAAAGGGAATTAAGTGTTGACTAAACAATAGCCACAAGACTCAAAACTATACAGTAAAAACTATGTTACAAACTATAAACATAATATTATTAACAGCCTTTACATATTATGCTCCTTGTCAAGAATTGAGAGAAATCAACCTTGAAGTATACTACAATCTAGGGCTGTCAAAATGGGCCAAAGCCCACGGGCCGGCCTGCACCCGCCCCACGGTGGGGCAGGTTAGGGTCATGGAAATAGGCTTGCGAAAATGCGGGCCTAATGGGGCGAGCTAGATTCGGCTCGCGGGCTGAGTAATTAAAAAATAAAAATATATATTTATTGCAAATATTGTTGATCTTACACTTCAATTCCTATTTTACCCAATTTTATTGAAAGTTATTAAGCAAATAAGCACTAATTACATCCATATAGTCATGTGAAAATATGTAGTAAGTATACTTGTATGGCACTTTGGCAATTGGTGACTATTTTTTTTTTGAATACTACTAACTCTATTACAAGTATCTGTAACCTATTGACTCCACTGAGGCTCGAACCCACCACCTCCTGTATAAAGGGAATGGTTTGATGCCACTGGACCACAAGGTCCTTGGTTAATTATAACTATTTTAAATATTTAAATTATGTACTGTGATTATTTGTCAAACGTGATAAGCATATATCAAAGGCTTTATTCACATTGTGTTGTGATCATGGAAAAGTCATCATTCTTGAATACTCTATCTAGGAAGGTAGTTTTTTAGTAACCTTCAATTTCACCACTCGACTTGGGAGTTTTTAAGAAGCATGGTGTTGATCATGCAGGCTAGTTGAAGCACTACTTAATCCTCACCTGGAATGAGATTGACTTTCATAAGTGATTAGACAATAGAAGCCTTGTAATAAGTATTGCTCAAGTTGATTTAAATTACCTTTTTATTAACAAAAGGGTACTATGTATTCTTTTGAGAATAAATTTAAATGTATACTGATTTGCATTATACCAATGCTATATATGAGTTTTGAATTTCCTCAAGTGGGGGAAAAATTGTGATGTTGGAATAACTTTGAATGTTAAAGTTATACATGTGGAATTCAACTGGTTAGAGTTTATGCAGACAGATTATTCTCTAATAAATGCAGTTTGAATATATTCTTTGCATATGAGATTAATTTCTCTTAAGAATATTATGTGAAGTTTGTGATTATATTGTTCAACATGAAGTAGCGTGCAAGCAACATTATCTCCTTGGTTATTTGGTCGCCATATCCCACTTAAAATAATTGGACCATTTAATCACATCCCTCCATGGTAAGCCACAACGCCACATCTCGAATCAATCAGGGGCTGGAATAGGCCAACCCGGCCGACGCCCAACAATGCCCCCTCCCTCCTTGCACCTACCTCAACCTTTGATCACCAAGTCCAGTTCCGCAGCATGCCTGACTCGGTCCTTAGCCTACTCGCCCATCATCCCCGCACATCCCACCTGGGACTCTGTTCTCAATGTTGCACTATGTGATTGCTGGAAGTCAAGCACGCTTAACTACAGAGTTCCTTGACTATCTGGTCGTCATATCTTTCTTAAAACCAATTGGTGATAAGTAGGTGGACATTAACCATTTAACCACATCCCTCCATGGTAGGCCACGACGCGACGTCTTGAATCAAGTAGGGGCTGAACTCGGCCAACCTGGCCGACGCCTAACAAAAATGACTTATAACCCAAGAGGTGATGAATTCATGGTGGATCCCCACTTGTGTGGTAAAACGAAGCCATGGAAAGAATCACAAAGTAGTACACTAGTTGGCCATTTCTATAATGAATGTCCTTGAGAGGTTAAGCTATAGCTCTTAATGAATTCATAACCCTATGAAACGGGTGGTCCGATTGAGATAGACCTAATGAATTCACGGCTTAACACTTGAGCATAAATTGTTCTTAATGATTTATACCCAATTTGGGTAGTTTATTTTTAGACCTAACAAAATTACTACTTGAGTGAAAAGGATTAACTGCATCTTATGAAAGATAATGGGGTATCCCAAGAAGCTAAGTGGTTAAGAAATATGTTCATAGACGTGCAACTGTGGGGGTGTCCAACACCTTCACTACATATACATTGTGATTCACAAACTGTCATTTGCGTTGCAAAGAATAGTGTCTATAATAGAAACAGAAGACACATAAGAGTGAGTTATGAGTTTGAATGGCAGTTGATGGCTACCGAATTAATCATAATGGAGTTTTAGAGGAATTTTGCATATCCTCTCACAAAAGGTCTAAACCGAAAGATCATCCTTAAAATATCAAGGGAGATAGGGTTAAGACTAGTGAGGTAAGGAATTCATGACGGATACCACTACTGTGGTCAAACGAAATCATGAAAAGACTTTCACCAGATTTATGTCTTTAACCATTCTATAGCCTTTAAAGGTAGTCTATACTGAGATAGACTTGACAGAGTTAAAAGTCTATATTGAGATAGACTTGGCTAACATAAAAGTTTATAATGCGATAAGACTTATCAGAGTTAAAAGTCTATGTTGAGATAGATTTTGATAGGGTGGAGGTCTATATTGAGATAGACATAACAGACTTGAATACTAAGGGTGTTCATAAGAATTCAAAGAGTTTGACTTTCGTACAAACTGCATTTTAGAGTTGATGTGGGCATTAGAGTTCAAAATTTATCTAACCGACGAGTTCAAGATTCATATCACTCTTAGGAAGAAAATTACTCAGTGTCACTACGTGTCAGTTCAAGTTCTCAAACACTTACATTAAGATCAACTCATTTGTATCGCTCATACATTATTTCTTTCTAGCCTTCTACTTTGAATGTGTGGGGGATTATTGGAAGTTCATTCAAAGTGGCAGCAGCACTTTCGAATAGTCAACAATGACTTGTTCGTTATTTGTGTACAAAGATGTGGCAGCATGGATTTGTTCAAATTCCACTCCCCTTGCTTTTCGTTAGTTTGTGGCTGGAGTGAGAATTGGCTTCACTTTCCTACAGTATATAAAGAAGCAAGCCAATTTTGTCTAAACACAAGAAACATACTCCATTTCCTTCTTCCTCTCTCGTCTGCCTTTAAAGTCTGAGCAATAGTGAGGTTCATCTACGTCTAAGCTCAGTTTATTCTTTATTGCTTGTCAAAAGTGAACCCGAAAATTTTGACTACACCGTCACCGGATAAATAACGTTTTTAAGGCAGTGTTATTATAACACGACACAAACTTCGTTTCCCGCTTGTTTTTATTCTCATTTAATAGAAAGAGTGTCAGCTTTCATTGACGTTACTTTTATTTTCTAACAGTATATATATATATATATATATATATATATATATATATATATATATATATATATATATATATATATATATATATAGGCATTAGATTAAATGAGTACAAGTCCTTAAGAGAGAAATAAGAACTAATCTCAATTTTACATCTGAAAAAATCAAATGAATCAGATCAAATTTAAATACGGTGGTATTTTTGTAATTATCACCAACTTTACTATGCAAACTTAAACACTAAAATATACAATTCTCAGACTTTTCCAGGTTTGCACATTTAGTATTAACATTTTGCGTATTAACATTTTGCATATTTAGTATTTAGTAGTTGAGATGGAGCACATGCTTTAATTTGGTATCAGAGCCATGCAAAAGATCATGAGTTCGAATCTCCGCGTCACCCACACAAAGTGACTTCCACGTGCTGCGCTTGGAATCCACCGCACACGTTGAGGGGGCGTGTGAGCAGTCCAACTATCAGCTTAGGCTTTTAGTTGAGATGGAGCACATGCTTTAATTGAGTTTTTGGTTTTATTTGGTTTGGTGGTTCACTTTTTACTGTTTAAGGTCTAGAATTGACGATTTAGATTTAAAATTTAGCTTTTTCGATGATTTTATAAAATTTACCAAGTTTTCATATTTAGTTGTTAAAGATTGCATATTTAAGTGTTCAAGTTTGCATAGTGAAGTTAATGATAATTACGAAAACGGCCACCACGTTTTATTTTTAAATCTGATCAAACCCGTTGAATTTTTACAAATATAAGGCTAAAATTGGTTCTTATTTCTCTCATATGGTATTATTCTCATTGTATTAGTTTTAGAAGTTGGTATTCTTAACCACCACGTAACTTCTCCAGAGAGTTGGATATATATATATATATATATATATATATATATATATATATATATATATATATACACATATAAATATGTGTGTGTGTCTATACATCCATTTTGGAGGGATACAGAATCTTTGAGAGTCTCACATATGAGAGAAAGTAATATGAGAAAGATCTTAGAAGAGTCATAGAAGTGCTTTGAGTGAGTTCTGAGATGAAAAGTTTTATACGGATAAAAGTTTGAGAGATGAAACGTTAATTTAATCATTGTCATATTTTCTTGTGTTATCTTCCGTAAACACTCAAGAATATATTTTAAATAGAATTCTCAGTTATACAACTTAATAGAGAAATTCTTGACAGAGCAACTTGAGATTTTGTATATATCTTCTTGTATCCCATAAGTTTTAGGGAAAATTGCACTTTTTCCCCCTATGTTATGTGCATATAGCACTTTTTCCCCCTGTGTTATTAAAGTGGCTATTTTTCCCCCTGAAATGTTAAATTGGCATTTTTACCCTTAAAAATAATTATTTCATTTATTTTTCTTCTCCAACAAATTATTACTTATATGTATGGATGATCACGATTCGGTTCGAACTTAACCAAACACTGTAGCAATCATACCAAAATAGTATGGACGGTTCTGGTTACGATTCAGAATCGAAAAAAATAAAATTAAATAATTATTGAACCGTGAACTGGAACTGAACCACAATCATATATAGTGAAAATGATCAAACACTTATTTTGATAAATCGGTACGGTTCAATTCCAATTTCGATATTGAACCGCCAATCAAAACTTATTTATTTATTTTTTTAAATTTTATTTCTTATTTAAAAATAGTCTAAATTCAACAATTATTTTATTTTATTTTTTCGGTTCTGAATCGTAACCGTAACCGTCCATACTATTTAAGTTCAATTGCTACAGTGTTCGATTAAGTTCGTATCGAACCATGATCTTCCATACATATTAGTAATACTAGGTTGGAGAATAAAAATAAATGAAATAATTATTTTAAGGGTAAAAACGTCAATTTAACATTACAGGGGGAAAACCTACCACTTTTAAAATAACTGAGGGGGGAAAACTGCCACTTTAATAACACAAGGGGAAAAAGTGCTATATGCACATAACATAGGGGGAAAAAGTGCCATTTTCCCTAAGTTTTAATTGGGTATCCATGTTACTTGCAAAGGGAGATTAAAGATTTATAGAAAAGTGAATACAAGTCTGAACATGTCAAATGATTCCCTTTTTTTCTCTTATTTTATTCTGTATGTTTTGTTATATCTCAAAAATATTACAAAATACAAGCATTTTTTTCAACAATGTTTTGGGTTTGGAAAGCACTAAAATTGTTGCAGGGAATTGTGACCAAATAAAGCCTTTCTTTTGTAGAAATTGAAAGCTTGAATTTTGAGGAATCGAATTATTTGATGAGCGCGGTAGTGGCTACATTTTTCCTAAGAATAAAGATAACAACTCGTCGCCAAAGACCTGGTCTAGTGGCATCCGGTGTCTCAATTAACACTCCCCCATGGATGATGGGAGTGGGTTCGAGTTTCAGTGGAGTCAACTGTTGACTCTTTGTGTTTCATTAGGTTGAGAAAGTAACTATGAACAGATATTACATTGTAACAGAGTCAGTATGCAAATCGTCGCGGGCGCGTGCCTGTTTGCTAAGTGCATCCATAGCTCTGACAACGGCCTTTTTTTCTTTTAAATAGTTGTGATTTATTTATTTCCATCTTTTTTCTTCACACTTACAAAAACTCTTTAAAAAAAATTCACTATATTATGGATGATAATTGCCCAATTGTGTAATCCGTACACTAAGTTTTCCAAAGCAGCAATTCAACTTCTATTGATTGAATACTTGGCCTTGGATTCTGTATTCAACATGGAACATGATGCATTGTAAAATTTGCCATGATTAAACAATTGGGGTTGAGGTGATAATTTTGAAAATTGAAATGGTGAACCTAATCCGCCCATACTTGGCCTCCATAGAATTATTGTTGGATTAATTAGAGTAATTTAAAAAGAAAAAAAAAAGTACTAAATGTCAAAGAAGTTTTGTCTTTTTCATGGCATTAAAGTTTGCTTTATGGTCCAACTTTATCTTCAAGTAGTAATTGCTAATCATTTTCCATCACTTAGGTTAAACTTTCTTGGATCTTGAGCAGCACCACTTGCTTTCTTCTACCTGCTTTTCCTTGGATCAATCAACTTCAAACATGAGAATGCTTACTTTTTCTTTAAGACCCAGCTAGCTCAATTTGCTCTTTAAGACCTCTTTAAGACCCCAGGGACTATCTATCCACATCCAGACAATGTTTTTTTTTCAATTTTAAAACTAATTTTTATTTTCATATCTTGAATTCACCATGCATTCATACAATTCCAGTCCACTATCATTTTTTTAAAAAAAATTATACATTTAAAAAATAAGACAAAGGAAAAAGTGAAGCCAAATTATTAAGTGGACAATAAAAAAAATAGTTTTTTAATATACTAAAAGTACATTTTTTGTGTACTGAATATACATTATACAAAATAATGTATTTTCAGTATTTAAATAATATATTTTTTCTGAATACAAGGTATATTTAATATATTAAAAGTACATTATTTGTCATTTGTGTACTGAATATACATTATTTGATAATATACAAAATAATTTACTCGCAGTACTCAAACAATGTACTTCCAAATAATGTATTTTATATACACAAATAATATATTTTTTATGTGTGGATCATGATCCATGCAACTCAATTGAACCCACTACCTAACCCATTGTTATACCATGGCCCAGGTTCGTATTACATTGTGAATCCTGATACAAAAATTATGTAACTTCCGTTAACACATTTTGTACCTACAACTAACAGTTTCTCTACATGTAAACAAATAACTTGGTAATTGCGGACACATAATATGATAACTACAGTTATCAATTAGAAGTACAAAATCTTAAGGTTATTTTTTTATCAGGGTCTACAATGCAAGGTAGACCTGTTATAGTTTGCCCCACCTAACAAAGACATTTACAAGATTGCAATTTTACCGTTGTCAATCATGTATTTTACCATTTTAAATATAAAAAGAAAAATAAATTGTTATGTGACAATCTACATCATATTGAAATACACCCCAATTGCATAATCCAGAGCTAGTAAGCCACTGCCATTTGTCTTCCCAACAAAAGCAAAAGTGTGCAAGGAGTGAATTCAACTATAAACAACCTTAACCAAGATATTCATTATAAACTCAACATCTAATTATAGAATATCTGCAATTAGACAGCAAAAAACACAAGGCTAAGCAGTTTACCGTGCATTGTTGATGTGGTATCAGCTTTAATTCTTGTTTTCAACTGTGTGTGAAAAGTCATCAGAAGAAAGTACTATAGGAACTAATGACTTTCTTTCATGACAGCCCATTCATCTCTGAAACATATTGCTGCGTGGAAGAAACTGCTAAAAGAACTCGTGCAGGAACTGCTCACAGGACCAACAGATGCCAAGTGACCTGTAACGGTGACCTAAAAGAACTCGAAGTCAAGATATTTACCCTCAGACCTCATGTCTGATCCTACTATTTTACTGCTATTGCTGACTCCAATAGGGTCAACTTGCCCTAACTTCCATGGATACTCAGCTTCAACAGGTCTTGGTACTTCTGGTGGTGTACTGCAACGAATCAGAGCCCAATTAACTCCTTCAAAGAAAGGATGCTGTTTGATCTCAGTTGCTCCCCTTTTCGTCCCTAGTCGTTTGTGTGGATCCTTAACAAGCAAGCCTCGAATAAGATCACGGCTCGCGTAACTTGTTGCAGGTGAATCTGGAAACTTGAGATCCTGTCCAACAACATTGAAAAGAGTTTGCCTATTCCCCGAGCCTTTGAATGGGGTTTTACCATAAAGTAATTCGTGCAGAAAGATACCAAATGTCCACCAATCAACTGCACTGCCATGGCCTTCTCCCTTGATAATTTCAGGGGCCAAATATTCATGAGTGCCAACAAATGACATGGACCGTGCTGCAGTAGGCTCTGCAACTAACTCAGGAAGCGCACTAGATGTTAGGCTAGGCTCAGCACGTGACTTTGAGGATTTCTTTTTGCTTTTCTGAGGAAAAATCCGAGGGAGGAAGCATGCTGGCTGAATGCAAACAGATGTGGGCTCAATGCAGGCTGGCTGAACACAAAACGCAGCTCCTTGTTTAGATGAATCAGAAGATGTTTTTATAAGTGTGGGTGAAACTGCACATCTTAGGCTAAGGTCAAAGTCTGAAAGCATGATGTGCCCATCATCGCGAACCAGAACATTTTCGGGTTTCAAGTCTCTGTATACAACTCCTAGCATGTGGAGATACTCTAGTGCCAACAGAACCTCAGCAGCATAAAACCTGTTGCAAATATACAGGCACATTAACACATTCTTTGCATATCTCTTCTGAGCTACAATGATGAATTAAATCTAAGCAGTAAAGACAAATTATTTAATCTTTGTGGTGAAACAATCAACACATGCTTCCTAACTTGTATAATCTATCATTTATTTTCTAGACAAACATGTGCATAATGCTTACTCAAAGATTTTCCTAAGAATGAACCTGTATCTTAGAAATTAAGAATGAAGGAACACACTGTACTTGCCGAACATAATGATACAATGTCCCTACCTTGCAGCATATTCTGAGAAATGCTTCCCAGGTTGTCGTTGCCGTGAGGTATGTAGATCTCCTCCAGGACAATATTCCATGACTAAGCATGAAAATCTGTCCGTCTCAAAATGGGAATACAAGGTTGGTAAGAATGGATGATCCAACAGCTGCAGGATTTCTCTCTCAGTCTGAGCACGGTTCAATTTGTTCCTGCTTGCAAGGGATGCCTTGTCCATCACTTTCATTGCGAAGTAACAATGAGTCCCGCTCAATTCAGAGAGATAAACACTACCAATGTCGCCACAACCAAGTCTTTTGAGTAATTTAAAATGGCTCATGCCTAATATACCATCACGTGCCCTGATGGCAAGAATAGCCTTCCATCTAGGATCATTCCCTTTGTGAGGCTTATTAGCACCACCAGTAATGTTGCTCCAGTTACTGTCATCACTGAGGCCACTGCTATCACTTGCTCTGCTAAGACTTGTCTTTGTACTTTCAAGCGAGTCCCCTCTCATGCTTGCTTTTGTGCTCTTATAGTTTCTGTCTACACTGAGCATGCCATCACTCATCATCCCATCGCTTCTGTATGTGCTTGTGCAACTATTGGCAACACTCATAGCCCTGACAACCCCAGAACTATCAATGCTACTATGTGGACTTGCATTGCCACTTGGAGGCAGTGAAGCATCCCAAATGCATTCTCTCTCTTCAGAATCATGGGGCAGACTAACTTCAGTATGTTGGGATGGGCGAGGAACTGCAAAAGGAGAAGATATGGTTGCTAAATCATTTGATTCTTCAATAATGCTCTCTGCGGGTGAAAGAAGAGATGAGCTTGGTTTCTTATAAGGAACATGTATCGAAAGATCTTCTAAGAAAGGACCCTTCACAGCTACATTTTTTACCAAGCATTTGCCATTTCCTTTGTCCTGGCCAATTGGTACATACACCGGTCTCATTAGGTCTGTATCAATAGGTTCTGGGGGATGACTAACTCCATGGAATGAAGTGGAGCCACTATCCTCATACGAATCACCACTTCTCTTAAACGAACCAGCATCCGCCATGACTTCCTCTTGCTCCTGACCATAACTCTCTCCTATCTGCTTTTGCAGAGGGACAGCTATGTCCAAATCTTGAAACCCCTGCAGATTGGGTTTGTTTCCCACCTCTTTCCTATCAGAAATTAAGCGAGTACTCATCACCTTAGCCTCACTGGATAACTTTCTGGGGAGTGGAGCCACCTTAGCCTCCATAGGAAACTGTCTTGAAAGTGGTTTTGATTCCGGAATCCTTTGCATTTCTTGTTATAGTATATCATCACAGGTATTGCTCACCAGGGGTAGACTCTAAAAAGGATAATGAAAAAGCATAAAATTATTCCTGAATCCTAATATGGTCACATTTCATGTGAAATAAAATATCATAATTCCTTAATTAGTGTGGAAGAAATTTAGCCACGGAGTAGCATATAGACAACTACAAGTTAAATATATGTATATGTATATATATAATAATCTCTATAATCACCAGTATTTCTTCAACTATCCAGGATGCTCCCTTAACTATTTTATGTGGAAACTAATTTCTCTGGAAAATTTTCCAGAAAAATGAATAGTGCCCAATCTCAAATCCCTAGTTAAGGAAAAAAAAACAAAAAGATAATAATATTCATAGGCCAGTCCATTACTAAAATGCAGCAACAGTATGAGATTCTTTTCACACAACACACAGCACTATGCAGAATTACTTGGAATCCACCCAAAATACTAAAGCGAGATCTTCCGAAAGATAATGGAGGCAATCAACAAGCGATACTTTACAAAACACCAAACAATCAAATAGAATCATTCCGTGTAAAAAAAAAAATACGCATTCATCACAGAGGAAAATAAGCATATGAGTCCGTACAAAGGATTCCGGATCCGATAGGACCCCCGGACCGACCCGCGAAGCAGATCTGGATGTCGAAGGAAGGTGAAGGGAAGCAGAACGGGCGATTTTGCGGTGAGTGGAGAGCAAGAAGCAAGAAGCTTTTGGCGGAGCAATATATGGGGCAATCAAAGTCGGAGATTGAATGCGGTATTTGCTACTTCATCTACTGCTGCAAAAGATGGTTTAATATATTAACTACGCTAAGAAGTGCAGTATTGTACTTAGAAGCTGAGAATTTTAATCCCAGGGAGCTCGATAGTGGTTGTGTAATGGCAACAGCGTGGTAGGAGATGAAGTAGTGTGATTGTGGATAGCAACTGCAATGGCGGCGAGGAGGCGGAGGACGGCGGCGAGGAGGCGGAGGACGACGGCGGTGGAGGAGGAAGAAGAAGAAGAAGAGAGAAGAGGCTTTGCTTTTCAGTCAGCTTCTACTGCTCACTCATTGCCATCTCTCGTTCTCGGCTATCTATGAACAAACAATAATTAATTAATTTTCCAATGCTATTATATTTAACCTTACCAAATAAGGACTGCATGTCCGACTTTTTCTACTTGTAAAAATGTAAAATTATAGATTAGGTTAAAAATACTGTACTTTTAACTTTTCTACATAAAATTTTTAAATATCGTTTTAGGGTCATTTGAAAATGGGAAAAATATTTTCCCTAAAATTATTTTGAGAAAATGACTTATTTTTTAAAAAAATAAATTAATTTTTAAATATTTTGCTGAAAATCGAAAAACTATATTTATCTGATTGGCTGAAAGTTAGCAATTATATTATTTCTGTTTGGTTCATTTTCTTGAAAATGAACATATTATTTGTTATAATAATAATATTAATCTAATATAAAAAAAAAACATAATAAGTCTCAATGAATGTTATATATCATTGATTTATGTCCATTTTTTGTATGCTTATAAAAGTATACATTTTACTTTAAATGTTTTACACTTTAATTTTATAAAATAAAAATTGTCCCTACTATATTCTTGTTTGGATGAAATTATCCTTGCACCGTTATAACTCCGTTACATTTATATCTATCATATCTTTTTTCTATTATTTAATTATTATTTTATTAAAATTATTATATATTTTTTTTGAAAACATTAAAATCATTATATAATTAATTCAATTATTGATTATATTTTAATTAAATTTTATTAATGGTAAATCATATGTGTGTATATAATACATATATTATTTGTGTATATATAACTTAAACTATAATTTTTAATTATTTATATTTATCAATGTTTTAATATTGGGCATTAATCTATGTGCATCACGCATACAAAATGCTAGTAATAATAATAAGTGGTGGTGATGGTGTGAAGGTACACTTCTGTGTACTGAATGTTCATTATTTGGTATAGTACTAAATATACCAAATGAATCTTTAATACACAAAAAAAAAAACGAGCATTCAACAATAATATTAGCCTAACCCACAATTTTTTTTTTCAATTTCTTTAATTCAATGTTATTTCATTTATCAATGTTTAATTAAATACTAGATATTATCTCGTGCGATGCATGGTTTAAACTTATATAATTAAATATAAAGTATTGTTATAACATTTATAATAAAAGAAAGAGAATTGGATGGTATGTATCTCTTACTGTACCAGGGAGGATAATGTGGTAGCTGATGCTTTAGCAAAGGTAGCGATCAACCGCAACTGTGACTAGATTGAGTTTGTACGGCCTCCAATTCATATTATGAGGGATCTTGTGAATGATAGAGGCGTTGCTGGTGTGTTCTTTCCTGTTAATTAAGCTGAGCTTTTCCCTTCCTTCGTTTCAAAATAATAATAATAATAATAATAATAATAATAATAATAATAATAATAATAATAATAATATTATTATTATTATTATTATTATTATTATTATTAATATAGTTTACGAAAACATGTGCAATCACTAACAAAACATAATGTTTGATTCTATCTTATCATTGAAAATATAAATTATAAATTATTAAAAACCTTTGTGTAAACTAAATTAGTACTAGAAGTACAAAATCTTTTGAGTTCACCACAGATTAAGATTTTGAGCCTGTTTGGATTACTCACTCTTGATGCAACCACATGCCCACATATAATTGACCATGAACAAAAACTGGTTGCTGTAGTACCAAGCCAACTTTCGATAGTGTTTGACCTTGACTTTTGTTGATCGTCATTGCATAAGAAAGCATCAATGGAAATTGTCTTCTGTTAAACTTGAGCGACCGTCTTGAGTCTGATGGAGTGATAGTCATTATAGCTATAAGTACATTGGTGTCTGCATTTGTCCTTTCCAATATGCGTGCTTCTATGACATGGTCAGATACTTTCGTTACAACCAACCGAGTACCATTGCAAATGCCAAGAGTGTGGTCAATATTTCTCATTAATATGTGACCCAACCTTTAAGGTTAATTATGAATGATTTCAAAGTATATACTCCGTAATATTTAACAAATGATGTAAATATGTTATTCGATGTAATTACAGTCTTTACTAAAAATTCTTCAGTTGAAAAGGTAGATGAAAGTTGAAAAGTAGCTAAAACCGAAAAGCTATAAGCTTGAAGCTGAAATCTGAAGAGCTGTTAAGCTAGCTGTTATGCTTAAAAGTGTTTGGTAAAATTAGCTTTTTGGTAAGTTGATAAATGTAAAAAGACTAAAACAGACATCTTCATACAATTTTTTTTTGAGTACTTCTGACTCTATTACAATTTAAATAATTTTAAATTTAAATATGTTTGTTTATATATTAAAATATAAAATAATGAAATCAATATATTTAAATATAAAATAATGAAATCAATATATTTAAATAAAATATAATGTAAGAACATATATTTTAAAATATTTAAAGTAAAACAAAATGTTAATAATTCATAAGATTAGTTGATACAAAAATTAATGTTCAAACACAAATACCAAATTGAAATTACAACCAAACATATTGAAGAGAAAATGCCAAACGGGTTTTAATTAGGAGGGTAAAAGATGTCATTTATTTAAAATAATAAGGATAAAGATGAAAAAAAGTTAAAAAGCTACTAGCTTATTTTTGAAAAGCTATCTAAAGTAGTTTCTCAAAATAAGCTCTTATTTTAAGATACTAGCTTAATTTTGAAAGCATTACCAAACATAGCTTATAGCTTATTAGTAGCTTAAAATAAATTATAATCTCCTAAATAAGCTATACCAAACAGAGTCATATGTTAACCAACATTGCAGAATAAAACTTAGGCTATGTTTGGCAAACCTAGCTGAAAAGGTAGCTGAAAGCTGAAAAGTAGCTGAAAACTGAAAAGCTATAAGCTTGAAGCTGAAATCTGAAGAGCTGTTATGCTTAAAAGTGTTTGGTAAAATTAGCTTTTTGATAAGCTGATTAGCCCTGTGCATCGGGCGGGTTCGGGCGGATCGGATATCCTAATAGCCCACCCGCCCGGATTTCGGTTTTATAAATCATCATCCAATCCGCCCGTTTAAAACATTCAAACCGTCGGATTAATCCGAATTTGGAAATAAATAAAAATTAGAAAATCATGTAAATAAAAAATGTAAATCTTGCAACTTCCATAATGCAAATAATAACTAACTACTTCCAAAAAAGGCCAAAAAATATTAACTAAAAAGTCTTAAGTACCAAAATTAGCTACTTAAGCTAGCTAATTCACTAATTAGGTGATAAAGAGAAATAGTTGATAAAGAGAAATATACAATCACCTAATTAAGATTTAAGACAAACAAAATATACAGATATCCTGAATTGCATAATTCACAAAATTACAGGTTTAAATTTGACAAAATAACTTCATGACTTCATGTCTTCTTCATTTAATAGCCTGGGCTGGCAGTCATGACAAAATAACAAAATATACATCAATGATCAACCATTCATTCACTAGCCTGGGCTGCCCTGCACTCTGGCAGTCTATAATTCCTCATCTTCCTGTTAAGTGTTAACAAATGCAAAATAAGACAAGCTACACATATGTTACACTAAATAGTAAAATACTAACACAAGTACACAACTTAATATGTCATATGTGGCTCAGATTGCTAATTTTTCAAATCAATATATGATTTTGGGCAAATTGCTACTTTGAGTTTTGAAACAAAATACAAAACTCATGAGCAACATACCATCAAAATCCTTTGATTCAGTCCAAGGTGGAAGCATCATCATAGCCAAAACTCAATATCCAAATGAAGAAGGGAGAGAGATATACCATATCAGATTACCACAAGACCTTTACTCAAGATTCAATGATTTCAATCACTAAATCAAGGCAAAAGACTAAGGCTTACTGAACTGATATTATACCTGTTATTCAATGATTTGAATGGATCAAGGATTAAGGCAGTAACAAATCAATTGTTCCCAAATGTGAGTTGTCCACTTCAAAACACATACTCACAGAATTTTTAAAAAATAAAAAAACTGGACAGCAGTATTAAATAAAAAATATTACTGCAATGGTGGGAAGGGATGAACTAGTTCCAGCAGTCTTAACTCCACTTGCCAACTCTGCAAATATAAACATTAAATTAAAACACTAAAACATAAAATAATTTAGAATATAAATGACAAAAGGAAAATGGTATACCTTTCTCAAGCCTTTCACAATCATCAAGATTTTCCTCAATCTGTATTGGTTGGTTTGTTAATCTCAACCAATCCTGTGTACATACTAAGGCTTCCACAATCTTAGGAGTTAAGGAACTCCTAAATGGATCTAACACCCTACCACTAGTACTAAAAGCACTTTCAGATGCAACAGTAGATATTGGCACTGCTAAGATATCCCTTGCCATTTTTGAAAGTATTGGCAATCTCTCACTATTCAGCTTCCACCATCTAAGGACATCAAAGTCCCCCTTATCATCCACAATATTTTCACTCAAATAAACCTGAAGCTTAGTTTGTTTACTGCTTCCACCAATTTCCATTCTTTGCCTTTTTAATTGGCTTTTCAACCTAGATTGTGGCTTACCAACTGATGTTTGAGATTGGATGATAGGCACCATATTCACAGATTCAACAGGTTGGGCAGATTCAGATTGCACATTCACAGAATAAGTGGCTGCATAATCATTGTACAAGTCAACCATTGCAGCTTGCACCTTTTGAAAACAAGCTTTTCCTCTTTCTTCACCATACAATTGGGCAAATTGGTAGGGCATATATTCAATTTTATCTCTGGGGTCCAAGATATTGGCAAAAAATATCAAACAATTCATTTTCTCGGGATCCCCCCAATACTTTACAAACTTATTTTTCATTTGAGTCCCCATTGCCTGTAAATAGATTAACAGCCAATCGAAAATACATACAAGTACATAAAGAAAACATATTACATACTAACAGATTTACAATACAGTTTTTATTACCTTTTCATAACTTGTTTCAGCAGCGATCATGTCATCTAACATGCAATTGAGATCAGAAATCTCACTGAAAAAAGTGTTAGATGTGACATAAAGAGAACCAGAAATTCTCACAATCATGTCATAGAAACATTTCAGCAAAGTAACCAAGCTTTGCACAGAACACCAATCAAGGTAAGAAGCCACAGAATCAGCAAGATCAGCACGAAATGAGGCATCATTCTCCTCATATGCTTCAAATACTTTTTGGTACTGGATGGCAGTGCTTAGCATAAGGTAAGTGCTGTTCCATCTGGTTGGAACATCCAATTGCAAGGCAGTTTTAGCTTCTACCCCAATTAGATCAGCAAGATCTCTAAACTTCTTAAGCCTTGCAGGTGAGCTCCTAACCCATCTCACTGTATCCCTAACCTTCCTAACAGAAATATCTGCAAACTTTAACCCATCTTGTACCACTAAATTCAAAATATGGGTTATACACCTCATGTGCATGTACTGACTCCTAACAGAAGTGGTACCCCAAGACAACAACTTACTCTTAAAAAACCCCATGGCAGTGTCATTGGAAGAGGCATTGTCAACAGTCACAGTAAAAACATTCCTAATTCCCCACTCAACCAAGCAACTCTCTAAGGCTTTGGCTATATATTCCCCCCTATGAGATGAAACAGGAACAAAACATATGATTCGCTTATTCAGCTTCCACTGATCATCAATGAAATGTGCAGTAATGCACATATAGTTTATCCTCTGGACAGAAGTCCAACAATCAGTGGTTAAGCTTATTCTTTGGCTACTACCCTTAAAAAGTTGCTTAAGGATTAATCTCTCATCTAGGTACCTTTGGTAAATATCTCGAGAAACAGTCCACCTGGAAGGGATTTGAAACCTAGGACATGCTACTAAAATAAATCTTCTAAACCCCAGCCCCTCAACAAACCTAAAAGGCAACTCATCTATAATAATCATCTCACATAAAGCCCTCCTAATAGCCTCCTGATTAAACACCCAAGTCCCTAATTCCCCTAAAACCCCCTCAGAACCCTCATTAGCAGGTGATGAAACAGCATTGAAAGTCAGTAGTGACTGCCTTGTATCCTTAGAATGAGGATTTTTTAGGCAACCAAGCATATGGTTTATTAAGGAAGAAGTGCCATGCCTTTTAGTCTCGCATGCATACTGTTTTGCACAGTACAAGCACTTTGCCTTAAGTAATTTTCCATTAGGGGCAAGAATTTTTTCAAAGTGGTCCCAAACTTTAGATCTGGCCTCTACCTCTTTTCTCTTTTTTGCAGGAACCGTTGGAGCCACCTGAGGCTGCTGAGGATTTGCCTCAGTGCCTTGGGCTTGCACTCCAGGTTCCTCTTGAGTAGAGGGTTGTGGTCCAGATTCAGTGATGCTTTACATCTATATGATGGGCATCATTAATTAGCAATCACAATATATATGCAACTTATATGCAACTTTTAGGACAGAAATCAGAATATATATGCAACTTATATGCAACTTTTAGGACACAAATCAGAATATATATGCAACTTATACACTTCCAAACTACATATATGAATGCATTTTAAGCACAAATCACAAAATCAAAATATAGTTTCATCATTTTTGTGATCAACAATTTATATGGCCATATTATATCATAATAGCAATTAGCAACTTATAAGCTTCCACTTTGTAAATTCAGAATCACAAAATCAGAATGTAAATTCATCACTTTTTGTGAAACCCAAATACCCAATACATATGGCCATATTATATATTACTGTCACTAACATGTTTTCATATAAAGTTCAAACAGAGTGACAGTAGCATATTTACATCATTTTTGTGCTCAACAAATCGTGTAAAGCTCAAAAGCATTCATATAAAGCTCAGACAGAGTAACAATAGCATATTTTCATCATTTTTGTGCTCAACAAATCATATAAAGCTCAAAAGCATTCATATAAAGCTCAGACAGAGTGACAGACTGACAGTAGCATATTTTCATCATTTTTGTGCTCAAGAAATCGTATAAAGCTTACAAACATTCATATAAAGCTTATACAAAGGGACAGCTTCCACCATATAATCAGAATATCACAGTATATCAGAATATATTTCACACAATCAGAACATGAATCACACAGCTTCCACCATATAATCAGAATATCACAGTATATCAGAATATATTTCACACAATCAGAACATGAATCACACAGCTTCCACCATATAATCATATATTCATAAATCATAACATACCAAAACAGAATGAATAAGTAGCAAAGATAGAAGTAATAAAATTAGGGTTTCAAAGTTACTTCGTTTCTCCCAAATAATCCCTGGAGAACAAGGGCTTCAAGCCTTCAACAGTCAACACTCACGAGTCACAATAGCCACCGGTTCACCACCGTCAAGTCGACCAAGCTAGGGCTTCCACCGTCACCGACTCACCAGTTCACCACCGTCGAGAGAATCAAAGGAGCCGAGGACTCACGAGAGACTAGCGAAGACAGGAGAGTGAGGACTGAGGAAGTAGGGAAGAAAATAGAGAACGGAGAAGACTTTGAACTTTGAAGAGAGAACTCAGAGAAGTCGAGAGGAGAGAACAGAGAAGAGAGAATCAGAGAAATGGCGAGAATGCGAGATGCGAATGAGTGGAGTGACTGCGCTGGCTACATAAGGGTATATATATAAACATCACTAAACGACGTCGTATGAATCCTTCAAAACCCTAACCCTATTATATTTCGGATTTTCGGGCGGGTCGGGTGACCAAATCCCATACCCTACCCGAAAAATAAATACCCTACCTAATTGACGGACCGGATCGGGTGCTTCAATTCGGGTTCGGGTGGGATCGGATTTCCTCTTTCCGGTTGGCGGGTCGGTCGGGGCGGGCGGGTTGTTCGGATCCTGCACAGGCCTAAAGCTGATAAATGTAAAAAAGACTAAAAATGGCATATTCATAATGAAAAAGAAAATGTCAAAAGAGTTTTAATTGAAACGGGTAAAAGATGTCATTTATTTAAAATAATAAGGATAAAGATGGAAAAAAGTTAAAAAGCTACTAGCTTATTTTGAAAAGCTACCCCAAGTAGCGTTTCAAAATAAGCTCTTATTTTAAGCTACTAGCTTATTTTGAGAACATTACCAAACAGAGATTATAGCTTATTAGTAGCTTAAAATAAGCTATAAGCTCCTAAATAAGCTCTGCCAAACATAGCCTTAGTGTGCCAAATATTCATTCACATTAATAATGATTCAATATTGATATTAATATTTACTAATAAGACTATTACAATTTATTTTGTGATATTAATATTTATTAATAAGACCATTACAATTTATTTTGGATTACAAAAATTATTCCAATAACACGGGTGACATGTTTACTATTTTAAATTAACATTTAAAGAACTTTTTTTAAGAAACCAATATAATACCACAATTAGTTCATTGCAGTTATTTTAGAACTTCATTTTTTAATTTTTATTTTTTCTTATTGCAATAAACTTTAGTAATTAAAAACTTTTTATAACTTTTTTTTTTGCAAGCACTTTTTATAACTTAATGAAAATTAGCGTGAAAAATTAAACATATTTTTTTTTTGAAAAAATAAAGTTCTAATTTCTTTTTATAAAAACATGTATAATATATAATTTTCTCATCTTATAACAATTTAGGACAAAATTTATATATCTTACCAAATAAAGTCATTATATGTATACATAACTCAATAATGACTTTATTTGGTAAGTTTTATATATATATATATATATATATATATATATATATATATATATATATATATATATATATATATATATATATATATATATATATATATATATAAGTGAAATCGGGTCAAACCAATCAATAAAAATATTGGCCAAACTCAGCCCACATCCAAAAATAATTCTTAAATTTCATTAGTTCATAATTATTATATTTATCAATTTATGTATTTTTTATTACAATAAGTTACAAGTTTAAAATTAATTACTTACATCTTTTTATTGTAATTACTGTTAATCTTTATAAATATTATAAATTTTTATTTATAATTTTATTTTAATATAAATATTAGTTATTATCACCATTAAAATAAGAAAAAAATTATCAAATAGCCCTCAAACTTTGCCTGAAAAATTAATTAGGTACTTAAACTTTTTAAAGTTGCAACTAAACCCATCAACATTTTATTTCAATGCTATCAAGCCCGGAAATAGGTTAGTGACTTGCTATCACAGGTCTTTAGGATTCAGGTATCATTTCTGACAAAAAATCGATCGCAGGCGCCGGTAACCATTTGCCGCCTTCTCGACGAAAAAAAAGGGTCGCCTATCTCCGGAAAGGCATCTAGAAACCTGTCGCCTTTCTCTGGAGAAGCGACCACAAATGGTCACCGGAGAAGGCGATCGGCGCCGTTTGCCGACGTCAATTTTTAATCGAAAATGATGCATGAACCCTGTGACCTGCTATTACAAGTCACTAACCTATTTTTGGGCTTCATTACACAAAAGTTAAATGTTAACATATTTAATTGCAACTTTAAAAAGTTTAGGAACCTAGTTGACTTTTTAGGTAAATTTTGAGGTCTTATTTGACCATTTTCCCTTAAAATAATTATTATGTTATGCTAAAAATAAATAAATTCATAATAGATTTATATTTATATTTTTTTTAAAAATGAACCACATAGAATATATATATTACAAGTCACTAATATATATATATATATATATATATATATATATATATATATATATATATATATATATATATTAGTGACTTGTAATATATATATTCTATGTGGTTCATTTAAAAAAAAATATAAATATAAATCTATTACGAATTTATTTATTTTCTTACTTTCAACCCAATAGAAAATAATTTATTACTTTATCTTTAAAAAGGCATTAAAATATAGAAATATTTTTGAGAAAATAATTTATTTAAAAAAAAATAAAATATTTTCTCTGTTTTCAAAGGGACTCTGAATATCAAATTAATTTATCTAAGTATACCTACCTTAGACACAATACTTACCAAAGTAATTTACGTGATTAAATATCATATTAACCAAATATATTTTACAATCAATTACAAGTTTAAACCAAATGTATTTTCCGTTTAGAATATCATAACCAATCAACCCATACAAACCTAAGTAAAATTTACCAAATTTATCATAAATAAATAAAGAAACGGCCGTATTTGCTTAGGTGGTGGCTCAGAGTTTTTTTTAAAAATACTTTTAAATTTATTTGATATGTTATTGTATAGCTGATTGATGCTAAGGACCTTGTGATATAGTGGCACCAAGTTACTCTTTTATGTGAAAAGTTGTGGGTTTGAGCCTTAGTGGAGGTACTATTGACTCTTTGTGCTTCATAGGTGAACAGATTGCATTGTAACAGAGCCACCAGTAGTATTAAAAAAAAGTATAGTAGTATTTTGTTTTTGAAAGGTAAGCATGTTTTAAATCAAAAGTATAATAGTATTTTGTTTTTGAATCAATAGTATCCAATGTTAAGTGTTTAATTAAGGGGAAAGTGATGCTCATATAGATTTTTCAATACAGGAGGGGATTCAAACTCTCGACCTTTCTCAAGGGATAAGAGTGCACAATCAGTCAATCACTCATGCCAACCAAGCTGGTTTGTAACCCCACCTAGTTTGAATGATAGTAGAAGTGACATTACACTATATAGTACGTAGTAGTTGATAGAAATTTGCTAGATTTTGAAAATATATTTGTACAAAATTGTTTCCTTTGAATACAACTAACTCTATTACATTGTAGTATCTGTTCATCTGTACTTTCTCAACCAGTTGAAAAATAAAGAGTCCATATCGCCTCCACTGAGGCTCGAATTCACAACCTCACATATTAGGGAGCAACTTGGTGTCACTGGACGCGATATTGACTCTTTGGCTATGTTTGGCAAACCTAGCTGAAAAGGTAGCTGAAAGCTGAAAAGTAGCTGAAAACTGAAAAGCTATAAGCTCGAAGCTGAAATCTTAAGAGCTGTTAAGCTAGCTGTTATGCTTAAAAGTGTTTGGTAAAATTAGCTTTTTGATAAGCTGATGAATGTAAAAAGCTACTAGCTTATTTTGAGAACATTACCAAACAGAGCTTATAGCTTATTAGTAGCTTAAAATAAGCTATAAGCTCCTAAATAAGCTCTGCCAAACAGAGCCTAAAAAGGACATCTTCATACAATTTAAATAATTTTAAATTTAAATAGGTTTATTTATATATTAAAATATAAAATAATGAAATCAATATATTTAAATAAAATATAAATAAGAACATATATTTGAAAATATATAAAGTAAAAAAAAAGTTTATAATTCATTAGTTCATACAAAAATTAATGTTCAAACATAAATGTCAAACTGAAATTACTACCAAACATAATAAAAAGAAAATGTAAAAAACGGTTTTAATTGAGAGGAGGGGTAAAGGATGTCATTTATTTAAAATAATAAAGATAAAGATGGAAAAAAGTTAAAAAGCTACTAACTTATTTTTGAAAAGCTACTCCAAGTAGCGTTTCAAAATAAGCTCTTATTTTAAGCTACTAGCTTATTTTGAGAACATTACCAAACAGAGCTTATAGCTTATTAGTAGCTTAAAATAAGCTATAAGCTCCTAAATAAGCTCTGCCAAACATAGCCTTTGAAAATTTATTAACATTTTAATTAATTATTATTAACATAATATATATTGATTTTTTTTTTTAAAAAAAGAAACTTAAATATATATTGATTAATTGACCGGAGTTGGCCGGAATTTTAGTTGACCTGCAATTACAGGTCACAAATAGGTTAGATAGTTTGATTACTCCAAAATAACAAGTTTGAGGGCTTAATTGTAGTTTTTTGAAGTTGAATGACCTAATTGCACAAATCAATATAGTTTGAGGGTCTATTTAACCATTATCCCAATAAATATTAATAATAAATTCTTATTTACAAAAATAATTAAATAAAAACATATTATTATTATACTTTAATAATGAAATAATTTTTTTTTAAAATATAAAAAATTAAATTTCATCTTAAGTGGTTATACTCTATTAATAAGAAAATATATTTGATAGACTTATGTATTACGGAGTAATTGGAATCTAATTTTTTTTTTTGGTACTGCTTACTCTATTACAATTACGATTACAATGTAATATTTGTCCATAGCATAAAGAGACAATGTCCTCACTGAAGTTCGAACCTGTGACCTCTAATTTGAGAGAGTCACAGAGGTGTCATTGAGATACAAGTTAATTGGAATTTAATCTAATTTAAATTTGTTACTATTGAAATATGCAGATACTTTTATTATAAATTTACATCTTTTATGTATTTAGTTTAGGGTGTGTTTGGAAACCCGGAAAATGATTTCTGGAAATCATTTTCCGGGTTTTTGGTGTTTGGAAAGAAGGGGGAAAATAGAGTCAATGGAAATGAACTTCTTGGTCAATGGAAAATAAGCCCAATTTTATGGAAAATGACTTCCCCTTTTTTTGGGGGAAGTCATTTTCCAAAGTTTGCTTCTTCCTCCTCCTTTGCTTCTTCCATCTCCTTAGGCCTCCTAAATGCTTTAACTTCTTCATCTTCATCCCATCTTCTTGACATCTTCAACTTTTTCTTTTTGTTTTTAAGTAATAATTTATTTTTTTATTATGAGATAGATATTATGAGTTTTATTTTTTTTATTTGACATCTGAAACCAGTCGGCCACTTTTATTTTTTATTATTTTTTAATTTTTTTTAATGAGATAGATATTATTTTGTTGTGATTTTTTGTGATTATTTTATTTTTTGGATTGTATATTTGTTATTAATGTTGTTACATTTAAACAAATTAATTAAAATATTCAATTATATAATTCTGTTCATTTTCCTACCCATTTTCTGGAAAATGAGCCAAACACACCAACACAGTTTTCTGTTCTGCAGCCAAACACAAGAAAGGAAAATATTTTCTGGAAAATGACTCATTTTCCAGAAATCATTTTCCAGAAACCATTTTCCTGCTTTCCAAACACACCCTTAGTATAAAATTTAATGCTTTATTTTTTGAAAATTTAAATCTTTATATTTACAGTTTTATAGAGGATTGATGTTTAGTAAGTATACATTCTCAAATAGTGAATGCAGATTTTTCTTGTCACTCAAAATAAGAGACTAAAATAGCCAGTAGGTTGAGAAAGTAGTTATGAACAGATACTACATCGTAACAGAGTCAGTAGTACTAAAAAAGAATGCAAAAACTTGTGTGGTACCGTCTCACCATAAGACGGGTAGGGTCAAGATGCAAATGTAACACTTATATGCACAAATGTCATACTTATATGCTTAAATGTAATACTAATCATGAATAAAAAATTTGTTACTTATGAGGGTAAATGTAATACTTTTAAGGGAAAATACAATACTTTTACATTTCGATTTAAAAATATTACATTTTTCTTCAAAAGTATTATATTTGCCCTTATAAGTAAGGGATACTTGAACATTACTTATTATGAAAAATGTATTACTTTTTTTCTTATAAGTAACAAAAATTGTATTCTTGATTAGTGTTCTATTTGAGCATATAAGTATGACATTTGTATGGTGCTTTGACCCGACCCGACCCGTCTCACAAATAAGGATCCGTGAAAAGGTTCCACACAAGTGTGACCCAAAAAAGAAATAGTCCATATAAAATTAGAGTTAATATACAAAATGATTTTTTGACTATTTGATAATTCTCTAATTAGTTCTTGATTATCAATTTTGTCAAATTAAATTCTTGACTTGGCAAAACTTACCGAATTTAACCCTCCATATATAACTATGTTTGTTAAAGAACCGTCAAGTGTAAGGATAAAGAGGTAAATTCAGTTGAAGGTTTACCCAATTTACTCTTCCTTCCACTCCTAGCAATCTCTCTTGGTCAACATTTGTTGTCCTTTTTCCCAGTCAAAATATTCTCTCCTGGGCATCCGTCATACATTTCCCAAACCTATTGGAACTATGCCTCCTACCCTTTATGGGGTGTTTAGTTAGAATACAGAATGAGGATAAAACAAATTGTAAATCTTTAAGAAAAGAATAAGATCTGAATAAAGTATAAATTAAAATTATATTATTTGATTGACAAGAATTGAATTATTGGGAATTGAAATAAAAGATGATATAAAAATTAAAATGTAGATGTGTAATAATAATAATAATAATAATAATAATAATAATAATAATAATAATAATAATAATAATAATAATAATAATAATAATAATAATAATTATTATTATTATTATTATTATTATTATTATTATTATTATTATTATTATTATTAAAAAAGACAAATTTGTTAATACAAACGTTTTTCCTTTACGCATGAGTTGAGAAATTTCAATTTCAGAGGATGATGGGAATTTCAATTCCATGGTTCGAGGGAATTACAATTTTCTCCAACTAAATAATGAAATTTTGATTGTCGTGGAATTGCAGAGGAAAAGAATTGCAATTCATGAGTAAAAAGGCATGTGATGCTCTCTTGGTTCTTCTCTACTTGCCTACCGAAATTTTATTCAGCATTTCTCCTCATTGAACTCACCGCCATTGTCCCTTATCGTCTCCGACCTTTATCTATTTATTTGGCAATTTATACCATGGACTAGGGTCCACATAATATTATGGATCATGAATTGAAACAATGAAATACATAATTCATACTCTTAAAATACATAATTTCATAACACAGAATACAAAAAATCAAAACATAAGACACATATCATATCATTTTGAAACTATTCACTTAAATATATTATTTATATTTCTTTTTGAATAAATAAAATGAATATATATATATATATATATATATATATATATATATATATATATATATATATATATATATATATATATAACCTAGTTTAAAATATTTCAACAATAAAACCTATATTGATATATTTTTTCAATATATCGTTTCAATAATTTTTTAGGAACTTGTTGTAGTGATTTTATAAACTTATAGTAGTGACTTTTATAATACTGACTTTATAAATTTGGAATAAAGTGATTTATGTATCTAAAGTAATAATTTTATTTATTTATATATTTATTAAAAAAATACCAAAGACCTTGTGGTCTAGTGTCACCCTGTTTACACTTTCATATAGAAAGGAGTCGATTCGTTTCTCAATGGAGGCAACTGTTAACTCTTTGTGCTCTAGTAAAGTTATAGGTTCAAGTCCCATCTCAACTAAGGATTAAAAAAAAGACTGTTACTCATATGTTTTTTTGGTCAGACCATGAGGAATCCTGAACAGGCCTAAGTGTACGAGACACTTTTAATTTCGCATTATACTCAGATTAATTTTTATTTCTACAAAATTAGCTCAATTAATGGATAAAGTGCTGGTTAAATTATTATTTTTAATTTAATAATTTTAAAGAAATGATATGTATGATAAATAAAATGGGACATAAATAGTAGTAAATAGGGGTTTGGTTGCAGACGTAGGCGTGAATGAGATCGAGACTGCAGTGGTCCCACCCTGTTGGGATGGCCAATGTGGGACCCACAGGCCACAGTTGTTCCTTCTTTGGAGTACACGTCGTTTCAGAGGAGGAAGAAATGCGAGGGAAGCAATAAACCTTTTTAATTTCTTTAAAAATAATTGTTTGGTGTACTCATCAATTAAGTTAAAGGCCATGTTTGGTTATCAGCTTATCCGCCATTTTTTAGCGGTTTGACCATCTTTAGCGTTTTGACAAAGTCAAACCGCTAAAAAAAACGTTTGGTTAATGGCTTTTTCACTTAGCGAATCGCTATCCAATCCGCCAAAATTGAAACGCTAATAGGAGCAGCGTTTAGCATTAGCTTTTCTCCTTTTATTTTCTAAATTCCAGTTTTGCCCTTGTTTATCTTTTTTTCATATTGGCTGCTGACTTGCTATATGCTTCACCCTATTCATCTAAAATGCAACTTTGCATTCTTATAAATAAATTTAATAACTATTTCCCCCCCTTTATTTAATTCTTAAATTTAATATCATACATTACATCATTCTTTTTTTTTTTTTTGGAGAAGTGTACCGCTACCCTTATTCTTTGTTTTTTTTTAATTGTTTATTTTTTTAAATATTTGCTTTAATTTCTTTGTAATGTTAATCATCATTATTATTATTATTATTATTATTATTATTATTATTATTATTATTATTATTATTATAATATTATGTATGTATACCCTTTTGGTCATTTTACATGTTAACCGCTAATCTAAACAGCTAATTTTACCAAACATCTTTTTACAAACCGCTAATACAATCCACTGGTCAAACCCGCTAATACAATCCGCTATTTGATAACCGCTAACACAATCCGCTACCGCTAAAAGCTAACCGCTGATAACCAAACAAGCCCAAAGTAATTAAAAACTGTGGATGAAATTAATGCAATAATAGATAAAATATTTGGGAAAAGTAATAATTAAAAAATGGAACAATGAAGTCAGATCGAAAAGCACTAAAGTGGGGAGAATTTTGGTGTGCGTTTTTATTGTGTAAGCTGAGTGGTGAGATTTGTGAGTGTGTCCCTCACTCTCAACCATAAAGTTTACTACCACTCAATTTCAAACACCATAATTCATAAAACAATTCATTTGACAAATGATCTAAACATTCAATTCATGTGTAAATTCAAATTATTTTCATGTGATTTTGCTAAGACAATTATACAGTTTGTTTATTTTGTATTTGTGTTTAATAAAAGTGTTGACCTACGGTAATCGAGGCGTGGACCTTGCTTAAAGGGTTGGTTTGGGCATGGAAAAAGGGTACTAGAAACCTTATCGTCCAGTGAGACTCTCGAAAAGTCGTTGACTGGGTTAATGGCTCAACTAACACCAGAGGCCCGGTACGTAACGTGGTGGAAGCCTGTCAAAGTTGGTTGAGGAAGGACGGGGATATTCATGTGTCCCATGTCTTCAAGTAAAAAAATAAGGTACCTAACATCCTTAGCTTGCGAAAATGGGAAGACGGAATTGTTGGGAAATAGTAAAGAAGAAAGGCTTTAGCTTTATTTACTTGTCCCACATTGCTTGTGTATCTTATTCTTTCCTTCCTTTTAAAGCCTAACACTTTCACATGGGTTTGAAGGGTTATGGAGAGGGAATAAAGGGGAACCACGTGTGCACCGTTGCCGCCTATTTGGCTCGACAGCGTCTTGATTTGCGTTGAGCTTAAACGTGTCCACATTTCTCTTTAATTGTGGTTGGTAGTGAAGGATGTAGAAAAAACACGACATTTGAGCATTTTTTCTTGTTTTATTGTGTTGGTCGCATTTTTTCTTGTTTTATTTTGTGTTGGTCTGTCGAGAGCTTGCGATACCCTGGTTGTATAAAGCTTTTAAGGCAGTGTTGCATTCAACAAGTCATAGAATACCTTTTTTTTTACTACTTCTAAAATCCAGCCTATATCAAAAGGACTTTCGTCCGACATTGTTTTTGTTTTAGTTCATATATAGCCCATTTACAATAGCTAAAAGCTTTATATACGAAGATAGCAATGTCTGGATCGTCCAAGAACGTCGTCGACCTCAATTCCATTGAACCATTAATTGGTGGTCTCAACTACAGAAGGTGGTTTGCGAAGTTGTTGATGCTTTAATTTTGGAATCTCAGGATCTTGACTACGTTATCTATGTTGATCCTGCCAATTATCAACTAGCTTCTAAGACGAACATGGCTCAACTTGTAGAAATAGATAACCAGGTAACCTCCCTGGAAACTACAGCTGATCCAAAATCGTCAGCAACCAAAACCACGGTTGTCACCCAAGAGGTACGTACCAAATATGAGAAGGATAATAAAAATACAAGAGCAGCGATTCTGCAACAAATGACAAACACCATCTTCGACATATTTTCAAAGCATAAGTTTGCCAAAACCATTTGGGACTTATTGCAATAAAAGTATGTTATAATGATGCTGGTAGGAAGAAATACACCATTGGTCGTTGGCTAAATTTTAAGCTGATTGACTTGAAGTCGATAGTAGAACATGTGCATGAATATGAGAACCTTGTGGCTGACATGCTGGCTGAAGGAAGCGAGGTAAATGACACTTTCATTTCTGACGCCTTAATAGAGAAGTTACTCGAGTCTTGGTCAGACTTCAACATTAAGATGAAACACGAGAGGAAATATCAAACCCTACAGCACCTGGTCAACAACCAAAACATAGAAGAGGAGAATCGGCTAATGCTCAGGTCTGACATTATTCCTGGTAATGTAAAAGCTAACGTGGTAGAAACCAGTGTTCATTTTGACAGGACAAAATCTGGTGGCAATAATAAAAGCAGGAATAAGAATGGCAAATCCCACAAAAACTATGGTCCTAAGAATGACAAGATTCAGAAGAAAGGAAAAGGCGATGAGTGCTTTGTTTGTGGGAAACGAGATCACCGTGCAGCTTAGTGCTACTACAAAAAATGGGCGACCTTGCAGAACCCAAACAATGGTGGGCATAAGCTTAAAAATCAAGTAAACATGCTAGAAAACTCGGAGGACGCTAAAGTGATTGCAATCGTGTTAACTGAGGTCAACATGGCTGGCAATCCAGATGAATGGGTAGTAGATATGGGAGCATCTCGCCACTTTTGCAGCGACAAAACCATGTTCAAGCCCATCATTGAAGGAGAGCAAGTTTTCATGGGAAATTCTAGCGTCTCTAAGGTAAGTGGTAAAGGGAAAATAGAGCTTATGCTATGTTCAGGGAAAAAGTTATTGTTATGAGATGTGTTATATGTTTCTTCCCTCCATAGAAACTTAATCTCCGGGGCCTTGCTAAACAAGACTGGAGTTAAGTTAATTTTTGAAACTAATCGGTTAGTAATGTCTCTTTGTGGGCAATATTTGGGGAATGAATATCTGTGGGGAGGACTATTTGTGTTAAATGTCTCTGTAATTAGAAATCCTCTCGCAGTTGAGGGTCCTCCGCTGACCATTTATGATTTTATCCCGAATTGGCCTGGCCCGAATAATGATAATAATAATGCTTCATCTTCTGCTTATATCATTGTCTCCTCTAATGTTTGGTATGGTAGACTAGGACATGTTGGTTTTAATTGCTTAAAGAGACTAAAAAGCACGAATTTATTACCAAACTTGTCTAGTGAATCATATGCTCAATGTGAAACATGTCCTGAGGCTAAATTTGCTAGAAAATCATTTTCCTCTGTGAACCATAATACCTCTTCTATGCTAGAACTTATTCATTCTGATTTAGCAGATTTTAAAAGCACTGAAAGTAGAGGTGGTAAACGATATTACATTACATTTATTGATGATTATTCTCGTTTTACAAAAATCTACCTTTTGAGAACAAAAGACGAAAACTAACAAAGTTTTTTATTTTTAAATCCAAAGTTGAAAATCAGTTAGACAAAAAGATTAAAAGGCTTCGTTCTTATAGAGGAAGAGAATATGAAGCAAATTCTCTTAAATGTTTGTGTGAATCTTCTGGCATTATCCACGAAGTTACCATGCCTTATACTCCCCAACAGAATAGTATAGCTGAAAGGAAGAATCGCACTCTTAAAGAAATGATTAATGCAATGTTAATGAGTTAAGGTGCTTCTGACTCCTTGTGGCGAGAAGCTATTCTAACTGCTAACCACATACTTAATAGAGTACCCCATAAAGGGTTTGAAAAAATCCCATATGAGTTTTGGAAAGGGCATGCCCCTAGCCTCAAATATTTTAAATTGTGGGGGTGCTTGGCAAAGGTGAGACTCCTGTCCTTTAAAATTCCCAACCTAGGGCCCAAAACCTTAGATGTCGTATTTGTTGGTTATGCAAAAAACAACACGGCTTACAGATTTTTATGTTTAGAAACTCATTCAATTTGTGGATCAAGAGGTGTCGTATTCTTTGAACATATCTTTCATTTCAAGAGTACTCAAAATAGTGTCCAAAGACGTGAACATGTTACACTCCCTATGCCTAGTATTGTAGATGAGTCTAGTGAGCCCATAAGAAGCAAAAGACCTAGAACCGAGAAAATCTTTGGCTCTAACTTCATAAGCTATCTGACTGAGATGAAAGATATTAACGAATTGTGTGATTTGTTGGTGTTAGAAAATGAGCCAAAGACCTTTGAAGACGGTATGCAGTTAGTTGATTATACTTTATGGAAGGAAGCAATCCAAAGTGAGTTGGACTCCATCAAGTCCAATCATACTTGGGAGCTAGTATATCTACCTAAAGGGTGTAAACCCATAGGTTGTAAGTGAATCTTCAAGAGGAAACTAAGACCATATGGGTCCGTAGAAAGATTCAAAGCTAGGTTAGTAGCCAAAGGCTATACCTAGAGATTTGGTGAAGATTACATCTATACATATTCACTTGTAACAAAAATCTCAACCATTCGTATTTTGTTTGTTTTAGCATCTATGCACAGGTTGATAGTTCATCAAATGGATGTTAAAACGGCGTTCCTAAACGGTGATCTAGAAGAAGAGATCTATATGGAACAACCTCATGGATGTGTAGCTCAAGGTCAGGAAGAAAAATGTATGTAAACTCAAAAAATCTCTATGTGGTTTAAAACAAACACCTAAACAGTGGTATGAAAAGTTTCATAAAACAATAATAGAGCTGGGTTACACCACTAATCGATCAAATACATGCTTGTACACCAAAGAGATTGAGTCAAATGTTGTGATTATTTGCCTCTATGTAGATGACATGCTGATTTTCAGTTCTAACACTTAAGTTATTAATGAGACCAAACGGGTCCTATGTGCTAAGTTTGACATGCAGGATCTGGAGGAAGCCAATGTTATACTTGGAGTAAAAGTACTCAAAACCAACAAAAGTACCTTTTGTTACAAAGCCATTATACAAAGAAACTATTAAAGAAATTCAACAGTTTTGAGGTAACCCCGGCTAAAACCCCTTATGATCCAAGTGCTAAATTGTCAAAAGCCATGGGAGAGAGTGTGTCTCATGAAGAATATGCAAAAATAATTGGGAGTTTAATGTTCTTGATGAACTATACTAGGCCCGATATTGCATTTGTAGTGAACAAACTCGGTCAATTTACACACAACCCAAGTAGTTCCCACTGGAATGCATTGAAACGAGTGCTAAGGTACCTAAAGGGTATTGTGGACTTGACTATTCAGGATTCCCAGTAGTGATGGAAGGGTTTTGTGATGTAAACTAGGTAAATGACAGTGAAGATGTCAACTCAACAAGTGGATATGCGTTCACTATGTGTGGTGCTGCTATATCGTGGAAATCAATTTAACAGTCGTGTATAGCTAGGTCAACTATGGAAGCAGAATTCATAGCCTTAGATCTAGCTAGCCAAGAGGCTGATGAGTAGCTAAGAAATTTATTGGTAGACGTGCCGTTGTGGGGGTGTCCAACACCTGCTGTACCTATACATCATGATTCCCAAACTGCTTTTTTGTGTTGTAAAAAATAGTGTCTATAATGGAAAGAGAAGATACTTAAGAGTCAAACGTGAGTATGTAAGGCAGTTACTATTAAACGGGGTTATCACAATGGAATTTGTGAGGTCTGAGAGGAATATTGCAAATCCTCTCACAAAAAGGCTTAAATCGAAAAGCCATCCTTTAAACTTCAAGAGAGATGGGTTTAAAACCAATGAGGTAAGAAATTCATGATGGATACCAGTTCAGTGGTCAAATGAAGTCATGGAAAGAATTACACTTAAAGTTATGGTAACAAAAAACGATGGCTGACTCTGTAGCCCTCTGCGGGTGGTCTACACTGAGGTAGACACAACAGGGATTTACGAATAAGTCAAGAATTTGACTGTGCAGAACCTTCAAAGACCAGAGTTGACGTGAACACTTGAGTTCAAAATTTTACTAATCTGAGAGTTCAAGAGTTATCTCACTCTCAAGGAATAAAATTACTCAGTAGAATCACGTGTCAGTTCAAGCCATTGGCATTGATATTAAAATCAACTCTTGTGTTTTGCTCAGACGTCCTTCTATTATCGCCTTACTTCTTAACTATGTGGGGGATTGTTGGGAAATAGTAAAGAAGAAAGGCTTTAGCCTTATTTACTTGTCCCACATTGCTTGTGTATCTTATTCTTTCCTTCCTTTTAAAGCCTAACACTTTCACATGCGCGTCGTCGTTGGCTGCCCGCCCGCTCGGCTCTGTTCGCACGCGTGCGAGGTGTGGTCAACTTTTTGGTCTCCATTATTGTTATTTCGTCTTATTTTTGTGGATTATCTCTTGACCACCTTGTGCTTATGAGCTGCGTTGAGCTTAAACGTGTCCACATTTCCCCTTCCATTTCCGATTTGCACTCATTAATTGTGGAAGGAAGTGTTATATCCCTTACTATATATAGCAACTTCTTCAGCTCCAAAAAAAAATGCAAAAAAAGCTTTCGTTCTTCCTCTTCAAATCCCACACGACGTCTGAGCATTTTTTCTTGTTTAATTATGTGTTGGTCTGTCGATATCTTGCGATACCTTGGTCGTATAAAGCTTTTAAGGCAGTGTTGCATTTAACACGTCACAGAATACCTTTTTTAGTACTTCTAAAATCTAGCCTATATCAAAAATACTTTCGTTCGACATTGTTTTCATTCCAATTCATACACAGCCTATTTACAACAGTAATAAGGTTAATTGGAGCAATCTTGAGTCCCCCTAATGAGGTGTTTCAAATTAAGCCCTAATGGAGGATAATGTGGGAAGCTGGTGATCCAGAAGTGTCATGGATCAGAGAGGAACATCTTTTGATGTCCTGGAGCTTTCTCCCATCCTTTTTTATCAAAAAAAAAAAAAAAAAAAAGAAAAAGTGTTCACCTACCATTAAAACTTCTCTGTATAATTTTCACTCCACCAAATTATTTTGGATGCATAATTAATACTAATTAATATTTTATAATTTATCAATGAGTAATGGTACATTCTTTACATAAAATTTAAGGGTCAAATAAGTTATCGAACTATTAATGAAAGAAAAAAACTCCAACTAGACCATTCGATGGGCGTCTCTTAAAGTGACAAATTTTGCACATTTACCATCTTCATAATTATTTTGGATGAATTGGTAAATGTAGCAATGACCTCATGCAAGTTGTGATCTTTAATCTTTCTCGATTTACACTCTTCTTTCAATTGAATTATCTTAATTTCAAATAGGCTAAGTTTCTTAATCATTTTAGTGTTTTTGAGCACTATGGCTTTACAACCTTCTCACTCAGCCAATAATATATTATTTTCTTCTTTCACTTTTGTCTAACTGTTCTTCACATTTTTAAAGTCCTTCATCAGTTCGAGAACTGAATCCATATGATCAACACACTCATTTCCACATTTAGAATCTAAATTGGAAGATGAAGTATAGTTTACCTCATATCATTTTCTTTTGTCATCAGGCAAAGGTCTTCGCTTTCACCTTGTTCCTCAGTTAATAGGCAAATCAAACACTTTTTGTCATCTAAGGATTGGCTTTCGTTGCTTGAACTAGATGTTTTAGAAACATTAGTTGACTACTCGACCTCATCAAACATGAGGGCTTTACAATGACCGCCTTTTAGTTAACTTCTTAGCTTTCAATTACTTGGTTCAACCAAAGTACTTTTCGATTCTTTGAATTCTTGGGGAACTCCTTAGTGTTTAGTTTTTCCCTGGTTTTTATTCACCAGTGGATATGGACATTTTTCTTTGCAATGGCCAAATCTTCTACAATAGTACTAGGGTTTGCTAATTCTTCTAGTGCTTTGGTCGATCTTTTTCTTCTTGAATTGCTCTTTGAAGAAGGTGATGATGGACTCCCTTGGAATTTGATTTTTCGCATGAACTTCATGAACTTTTTGACAAACATAGTGAATAAAGGGTATTGAAAAAGACGTGTGAGCAGAAATTTATATCGACGGTCCACGTAACATTGTAGACTTTAGATCAAAACGTTATTTTGATCTTCAGATTTTAATTTTTTCAATTTTTCGTGTTGTGTGTCTACTAATTTGGTCCAGATACAGAATTTATATACTCTTAAAGCATATAATTTCATAACACAAGACACGTACACATGTTATATATTTACTTATTTTCAAATTTGATTAGGTACATAACTTATGTTTATAGGCACATGATTTTACAACACAAGACACACAAATTCATAACATAAGACACACAATATGTTTGACAAATTATACCATATTGGACCAGGGCTGAAAGGTAGACCCTGGTCCAAAAATAACCTTCAGATTCTGTATCTGTAGTTGACACATTTTATACCAACAGCTGACAGTTGTTGTACCTGTAGTTATCATATTATGTGTCAGCAATTATCAAGTTATTTGTTTACATATACAAAACTGTTAACTGTAGATACATAATGTGTTAACTAAATGTACATAATTTTCTTATTAGCGCTCATGCAATATGAATCTTGGTCCATGATATAACAATTGTAATATGTTATATGTTATACAACTACTTAACTTATTTGTGACTAGGTACAAAATTTACTCTTAAGATACAAAAGTTCATAACGCGAGATGCAAAAATCACAACATAAAATATATACACATGAATTAGGGTTCATAGTACAGTGTGAATCCTGGTCCATGGTACAAGGATTGCGTGTGAGCGTGCATGTTCAATCACAGGCTCACAGCCCACACGTAACGACGAGGGGGCAGTCCCTGGCTTGAATTATATTATTAATTACTGTAATATAATGTGTCATAGCTGAGTACGTAATAGTTGTGGTCTACAAAAATGGTGGCCCAAATCTTCATGTTGGTCCATGCATGCATTTTCGCCGCATGGCTTCTCTCAATCATGAATCGTCACTATCCTTAGCAATTAAGGTCCGCAGGAAACAGTCCTAGGGGATCGGATCGGGATAGTTTTGTTGGAAAAACATTTCCTTAATATATATGATAATTCTTTTTTTTTTTTAAAGTGTAATAAAGAATTTTATCTATAATAATTCTCAAATGTTTGATGCAGTTCATAACACAAGAAAATATGGTAGTGATGAACTTAACATTTCATTTGTCAATACTCATCTCCATGAATGGATGTGTATATTTCCGAATCAAATAAAATGAACATTAAATATATTCCTATTAAATTTAAAATCTATACTATTAATAAAAATAAAATCATCCTCTTCAACTTTCTCGCCCAAACTAATATTATTAATTAATTGGTAACAAAATTTTATTTTACTAAATTCTGAGGATAATTAAACTAATATAATTGTGACAATAACGTAATGGAAACAAATTTAATGTAATAAATGAGAAAATTCTTTCAAAATTTTGCGTAATTTTATAAGGAAATAATAATTTATTAATTATGATTTACACCAATAATAATAATCCGAATACTTATCTATACTTCTATATCTATATATATCGATATTTTATACTATTAATAAAAATAAAATCCTCCTTTGTGAAATTCCTGCTCAAACAATAGTAAAGGTAAAATAGGAAAAGAAACTAATATTACTAATTGATTGAAAATATAAAAGGATTCTAATGAAAAAGGAAACAGAAATTAGGCAAATTGGAAAAGGAAAATGATATTTCTAATTGACTGAAAATTATTTAAAAACTTTAAAAAAATTAATTACACATTTCTTTTGATGAAAAATTATACAAATTTACAATTCTCACAAATTCTACCTATAAATGCATTCTTCATTTTGCACTGCCTCCCTCGTCTTCCCATGTTGATGACTCTCTCATTCCCTTAGTAAAAATGTAGTAAAAAAGCATATGTATAAAAAAAAAACCTTTTAAATTAAAAAATATTCAGACGATAGTACAAAAACAATATCTCTACATCATGAACTACATACTCTATAGAGTTGGTTGTTTAAGCACCTCTTGTTTTTGGAATATGATAAGTGCACACCACTCTAAACTTGATTAATTTTCTTCTGTATCTAGGATGAAGTTACGTCCAACAATCTAGACGACTAGACTTGAGTTGAAGTTATGCCTATTTGGTGTAAAAAGGAGACTATAGATGCAGAAATTCGTTGGAAGCTTACAACTATACGGTTAACATAATGAAGTGTTTAAATAGTAAAAAGAATGAGTTAATTCCATTTTTGGTCCTAGATTTATATGTGGCAGTCTAGTTTTAGTCCCTTTTTATCAGAACATCGACATTTGGTCCTAGTATTTTTGTGACATGATCATTTTTGGTCTTTTATCAACAAAATAGTTGTAATGCCGTTAAATAAACATAAAAATATAGCGGTGTCAACTCACTTTGTATAAAAATGATCGAAATGTCATTGTATTTAACGACATTTCAACAATTTTGTTGACAAAGGATAAAAAATGGCCATGCCACAATAATAGTAGGACCAAATGTAGATGTTCTGATAAAAAAGGACTAAAATGGACTGTCACTTATAAATCTGGGACAAAAAATGAAATTAACTCTAAAAAGAATCCATCCCTATCCAAAATTACCATTTCAAAAAATAGGAAAAATATAGTCCATTATGTGCTGTTTCAATTAATGAACACAGTATGTATATGAATGGTAATTTTTACATATTACCATTACGTATATGAATTCTTAAAATATTATAATTATTGCACATAATAATTTATTGGAATTGGATGTGCGTATATTAATTATTAACGTGAATTTGCAAAGAATAATAATAAATGATTATTTCTTTATTGGTGGGTAGACTTATTGGAAACAATATTACAAATTAATAGATATTATTTAATTTTCATATAACATTTTTTTTAACAATTAAGCTTTATTAATTATTTGTCCAATAAATTATGTAATTAATATTAACAAAAGTTTGAGCGGAAATTTGGGAGGAGGATTTCATATATATATATATATATATATATATATATATATATATATATATATATCATTTATTCACTGAACCTCAAGCTCAACAGAATAAAGAATGAAGCAGATTATGAAGCGTTTATTATTGGGCTTAAGTGAGCTGCTCACCTCGGGGTTAAATTCCTGAAAATCCTCTATTTCTCCACTTTAGTAAACAACTTCGAATGCTTTCAAGTTATCTCACATCCCAATAATAACTGAGCAAATTATACCATGGATCACGGATGTCTGTCGACATTACATTGTGGACCTTGATCCAAAACATATATTTTATATCCACAGTTAACATATTATTTGCATGTAATTAACATATTATGTGTATATAGTTAATATATTATGTATGTGTCTTAAATTTATTTACAGACACATAATCTATTAATAATAAATACATAATATGTAAACTACAAAACATCATTTTTGGACCAGTATCCATAATGTAATAACTAGAAGGTTGAGAAGAGTTGGTGAGGCACATCTAGTGCAACTAACGTAGCTAAAGTGCTCATTCCAACTCAAAAGGTCAGCCCCAAAAAATTAAATGAAGCTAGAATGTTAAAAAACTATATGAAAGCATGAAGTCATCGCAAGAGTAAATTCAAAAAAGATGACTTGGGAGTTGGGAGTTCTCCAACCAAGAAGACTTGGTTAAGACTTAAGAGGGCCCCTGACCATCTAGCTCCCAAATCTCCTGGATTGTTATGTCTAGTGACTCGTTGATGTAGCCAGAGGATCGGATATGGAGGATGTTGAGTTCTTCTTCCTCTTCATTTCATTCAATTTGAGGGAATGAAAAACCCTAATTTATGGATTAAAGTACTCGACAGAAAAGAGTTTCAAGCTAAGTGTTTCACTGCATGTCTTGTTCTTTGTTTTACGTGAGATCCACAAGCTATTGCACGTCGGCCGCGTTCAAATTTGATACTTCTTCATTAATGTCCTAGAAGGCCAAATTTCTTAACGTTTTTTTTTTTGGGAAAAGGGAGGGGTTACCCAAAGCAATAGCTAACTATCTTGCTGGAACGCAAGTCTAGCTCTATCAATCTCAAGAATCTCTTTAATATTCTCCGGGGAGCATGGAATTCAATAAAGTCGCATTGTCTCTTGATAGCAATCTTGGCGAGCCGATCAGCAATAATGACATTAGAATCCCTTGGTGTGTGATCGATATTGACTTCCCAATCCTTAATTAAGAAGCCAAGCCTTACACAGATCCACAATCCTGGCAAACGGTCCTAACGGCCCAGGGCCATTAGTGAGCCATTCCACTGACTGTTTTGAGTCACTTAGTACATGAAATTTCTTAACTTTGATTTATAAATTTAAGCTCACTTAGAGCTGATTCGTTTTTAATATTGCATGTTAAAAAGTCTATTGAATCTCTCTTGGAGAATTTTTGCTTAGAACTAACAAATAGTTAACATAAGAAATGATGATTTAGCATAGCCTAATTAATAAACCCTATTCTTGAGGAGGAGTGGAGGGAGGTATAGAATGGGAAAAATGGCTTGCCACAACAATAGTTCAACATCATCTACTATACTAATAAGAGCCAAAGAGAGTTAGGCCTAAAATAGGTAGAAAAAATGGCGGTCAAATTATTTAATCAAATGGATGGTTCAGATGAATTATTTAATCAAATAGATGATTAAGATAATTCAGATTAATATTATTAATAGAGATTACCTAATTTAACCTTACTTTTATGATTATCCGTTAAGTTTTCCGTTAATATTCCGTTAACTTTTAACTTACCCATTATAAGAAAGTCTTAGGTTCGAACCTCATCTCAATCAAATTTGACATAATTAAGTTTCTCACTCTATTTACTCTTATTAAATTAAATAAATTATTAGCGACAACAAAAAATGATACATATATATTTCTTTAATTTAGAATTATGTGTCTACAATACCTTTATTTGAAAAAATTATTCATTATCAAAAAAATTAAATTAAATAAGAGAAATAATTTCATTAGTTATATTGTCTTTATTTTCTCTCATGCAAAGATTCTTTACATTCAAATTTATCAACTGATATTCATTACATTGTCCATTATCTTATTTTTACAATATCTTGTAATTAAATATCAAAGTTATAGTACAAAATAATATTATATATTTATTTACCAAGTATTTTATTAATACTATGACAAAAAAAATTTAAAATAATTTGAAGTTAATTATATTAACTACTTGGGGATTGGTTGACAAAGAGAGTAATCAAACAACCCAACAAATTGAAGCGGATTCGCTCTATTTTACTATTATTGAATTAAATAAATTAGTACTTACACCAAAAAAAGATACATATATATTTCTTTAATACCATAAAAAAATAAAAAAAGAATAGTTTGAAACCAATCATATTAACTACTTGGGGATTTGTTGACAATGAAAGTACTCAAATAACCCATTACAACTATCTTTTAATATCTTTGAAATATATAATATTTTAAAATTTTAAATTTTTATTAATTTGTTTAATCTTTTTTCTTTTTTGAAAATTTAATCTTTTTTCTTAAACTAGGGATTTCTTTATCCACAACAACTCATTCAACAATAATGGTTGAACCAAATGAACCCCAAACAGAACACCTAAAGGAGAGTCCATAGCTCCTATATCATAATCTCATTGCATGATGTTGTCATATATGCTACCAACAATAATCGAATTGCAAATAACACACTACCAACAAAAAAGAAGAGACAAATAGTAAAGATGAAGACAATGACAATGTTACTCAAAAGAGAATTAAGAACACTTAGAAAAGTTCAAATGAAAAGTAGTATTTATTTAGACTATCATTTTTAGACCAAATATTTAGACTATCGATTTTACTTGCAAACATTTATTTTAATAATAATTATAATAAATTCTCTATATTATCTTGGATTCATATACTTTGAGTTAGATATTTAAATAAAAAAAATTCGACATTCAATTACCCGTATAAACTTCTCCTATATAATCTTGCATTGATATACTTTCAAATATTTATTTAAATATAAACGTTGGGCATTAACCCATACGCGCGATGCGCGTATAAAACTAGTAATATAATAAGGACAAAGGCTTGCAAGAATAGTATTTAATTACATTACATACATTTTCACTTTTTACTTTTCTAGTCCTTGAATACTTTTGTTACTTTACACTGCACATGACTAATCATTATTTTTTTTAAAAAAAAGTGCACACGAACTATTCAAATAATGCATTCTAAGTGAATTCAGCTATTTGTTAGACAGCAAATTAAAGAAAAAGATGTATAATCTTTCTATACTGGAGCTGATGCTGTTGTTTTAGATTGCTCCATCTTAATTACTCTCTTCGCCGTGGCTCTCAGGGGACAATTGGAACTTACGAAATTGTTGATCAAATGTAGATACGTCTTCAGATCGTGACACGTGGCCACATTTCCGCTGCCGATGACCTCAGGGCAATCCTTACTGCTAAGTCTTAATTCTTTGCCCACCTCAGCATATGCATATCGGGTGTCTTCCACCCATTTTCGGAGCCACCTCGGCATTCCGGCACCGTTGACCGCCACATCATCAAACACGAATCCCGGAACTTTCGTGATGGGGTCGTCCGAGTTGACTATTCGCAGAATTTTCGTGCCATTGGCTTCTAGTTGAGATCGGAAGTGGTGGTTCCCAACTCTCGGCCCTCCGAAGGAAACAACTGTCACTGGCGGCGCGTGACGGAACTGTGTAGTAATATCGTATGCACTTAGGATGGCTAAAGCCGCTCCAAGACTATGCCCGGTGATTGTAATACTTAGAGACTCATTATCATTACTAAACTTTTCAAGAATTTTGTGTATCTCTTCTCGTATTGAATCTTGTAAACTTTGACAACATTCGTAGCTTGACGTGTACAAACTCAATAGTCCGCTTTGTACCATTGGTGGGCAGGTACAATCAGCGGGAGCCATGTCATCGGGCAAACAAGTCAACGTGGCACGTAGGTTCTCCAGCCACTCAGACATCGTGGCAGTTCCCCTGAAAGCAATCACCACGTTGCGACGCCCAAGCCGGGAGATTTCCTCCACGTCATCGCAAACGGCCACATACCCAATCCAGCTAGACCTAGGGGACACCAAATTGGGCACCCTCTTCATCCAACGTGGAATGCAAACCGCTGACGTGGCATACAGATTCCTCACAACCTTGTACCCGCTCTTGCCAAGCCCGCACCGAGCCAGCATCGAGTCCTCCTCGTACCGGCACGTGGCGTACGTAGGAGACGCCACGTCGAAGTCGAAGCTCCGATAAGCCGCCTCCACAAAGTGGCCGTAGCTTAGGATATGCATTCGGAGCTGGTCATCAAGAGGGTCTAGTAAACCTTCCCAATCCTTGATGCCTTGATATTCCATCCACTTGTTGCATATACCCACAATGCCCTTCTCTTTGTTATGAGAATTGGCTGAGCTTGTGGTAATCTTGAGGGTCGAAGTGGTAATTTTCAGATCTAAGAGCGGCTGGGATGAGTGTTGGGAAGTAGTGGTGCAACGATTTGTGATCATCATCGTCGCATGCAATGTGTTATAAGGCCTTAGAGTTGCGGTGGGGAGGCTCATTATATATATATTTTAATATTTATCTCGCGTTGTGACGTTGGTGCAAGGATTTTGGACCATATATATACACACACATACATGTATATGGATATGTGTATGTATAGATTGCATGTATTTATTCATTTATTAGTTGTGGTTGAGTGGAAAGGATTCACCTATCCATATCCATCTAAGCTATAGCTAGTATGTAGAGAATGCACAACTTTATTTTCTTATAGACCACCTTCACATTTTCGAGATTGGAAAGGCAGCCAGCAAGGTGCTCAACTTCGCCCTTGCAACAATTTCCCCTCACATACCTGAACACGTGACTTGGCTCATATGATACACTTGTTAGGATCACACACTTACTACTACGCCAAAAGTTATAGCTAGTAGTGAATGTGCAACTTTATTTTCTTATAGACCGTATCACGTTAACGAGAGGCAGGGTGCTGAACTTGGTCCTTCATGGGTTTCCGCCTAACAATCCCCATAGGAATCAATTGATGAACTTGTCCTTTTACCGGCCTCTACCCAACACTACAATTTAGCTAACTAGGAGATTAACTATTGACCCTCATGGACAGCTCAACTGGTCATACGGGTGAAGCTTGGAAGAAAAGACCAGAGATCGAGTCTCACCATCGGCAGTGTGGGAGCAACCTCTTAAAGTGAGGGGGACTCCTTGTGCGCAGTGAGCAAATGTCTAGTCTCTGTGGTTCAATACTATCGTATCTGGCGAAAGAAATTCTGAATTGCACCTTAGGGATGGGCATACAAGTACGATGGCTTTCTGGGATTGGGGGAGTTGGGATGTATTTGGTTTGTTGGATGGATGTCATACAGTATACGTGAAGGATTTGTGGGGACAAAAGTGTTAGCAACTTAAAAACGTTGGCGGATATATTTGATTTGAAGACTTGAAGTTGTGATGTTGATCTAGTGCGTTTACTTTCTGGTGGGCTACCGTTCAGTTTTCTTCGCCACTATCTATTTTATAATTAATTAACTTAGATTAACTTACAAGCAATATATATATACATGCATGCATCCTCCTTGCATATGTGTGTATGTGTCATATAGGCATGCTCATGGGAATATTTTTGCATAAAAAAATTAAGAATCAATTTTAGTCGTCATCGTCCTCTCATCTAATGAATATGATACAATTTAAAAAACAATTTGCAAAATTTTGATAATTTTCTTCAAATTTAAAAGTACAATTATTTAAAAAATAATAATATAAATGATGCATTTCTAGATAAATCTTAAAACATAAATTAAAAAAAAAAACTAAATCCTAAATTTAAATAATAAATATTTAACCCTAAATGGTAAAGAGTGAACCTCGAAAGCAAACTAAAAAAACGAAACACTAAACATAACCAAAATTCAAAACCACAAAATCTAGCTAAAAGGTGAATCCTAAATCACTAATACAAAAATTACCATAAAATTGGATAGTTTACGTCTGAAGTTCAAGCACGGGATGCACAAAGTGACGCGGTGGCAGTTTTTTAATTAAAAGTTGAATATTTAATTATTTTTTTATTTAAAAAAATATTGGACTATCTGCATTCGAAGTTCACGGACATAAGACGCAAATAGTTGAGCACGTTTTTTTAAATATAATCTGCGTCCGAAGTTCTCGAACATCGGACATAGATTGTTAAGGCTTTTTTAGGTTTTACCCAAGTACACCAGCTTGACAACGTCTTCACTCTATAGTCTAGCCATATCGTCTTCCCATCAGCTCCATCTTCCCCAGCCAACAACACATCCTCCACCGCCCTCCATCGTTTTCCCCCTCCGCCGATCGTCGTCGTCGTTTGCAAGTCATCGTCGCCTCCGCCCCTCACCATTAGATGCGTTGACGCCGGTCTCTGGCCCTCGCCACTGCCCACTGCCACCAGTCTCCCGTTCTTGCTACGTCGCCGCCGGTCTCCATTCGGCCTCCAACTGCATCAGGTGTGTGTGTGTATGTGTATATATATATATATATATATATATATATATATATATATATATATATATATATATATATATATATATAAAAGTTTTTAATTTAATTTTATTTATTTGTAATATTTTTAGAAATTTTCTTGTTGTTTATTTTAGTTTAGATTAATTGTGTGTTAATGTATATGTTAGGTATTGTTGTGATAGTTTAATAAAAGCAACTGTGTATTATGTGTTAGGTATATGTATATAAAAATTGTGTACGGTATATTATGTGTTATGTATATACAAATTAAATGTGAAAAATTATATATATAAAAAAACAATATAATTATCAATAAACAAAAAATAATTTTATAAGTATCAAATTGAAGTATATAAGTAACTAAAATAAAATATATAACCAAATTTAACAAAATGTTCAATAAAAATTTAAGTAGTATTTTAAATTTTAAAATTTAAATTATTTAGTTAATCTTAAACTTGAGCCTTTAAATTATAACTCAAATAAACTAATTCATTTCTCATATCCTAAATGTTGTGTGACAATAGCAGATATGGATCGATTTTAGATGTATAAGAAACACAATACACTTGAATATGTTCATGGGGTTCAAGATTTTATAAAATGTGTCGAGGAATATGCAAGCAAAATTGGTGAAAATTATATAGTGTGCCCTTATGATTGTAGAAATCTAAAAAAGTTTCATAGTGTCGAACAAATTAAGAGTTATAAAATTTCCTGATGATGTGCTACATGAATCCAAAAATTTGGTTAGACATCTAAGAAACTTTCCTTCCCATGTATACTGCATTGAGTTGGACCTAGATGAGATAATATTCCATCATTCAACTATAAACTCCTTTTTCGTGATGTTGGATGACATTAAAGACTTGTTCACGATAAATGGGCTCGATGTGTCCATAATAGAAGTGTTTATAAAGTATGTATTTTTTTTTAATATTTTATAGTGTTTCTATACTTAAAAACTTTTCTTTATTTAGTCTTTCATTTTTTATTAATTATATATGCTTTAGATGTCTTCATCGGTTGTGCAAGAAAATTGGAGTTACCTCAATAGGATTTGTCTGCCCAAGAAAAATTTCAAAGGATAGTGTGATTATGAATTCTAATGCGGTCACATCTTATCTTATGATCGAATGCCATGCTTCAAGAGAAGGAGCGGAAATTTATTTTAGCTCCATACCATCAAGAGTAAGAAAACTAAATTTATATATATTTTTTATTATTTATATAACTTAATTGAATTATGTGTGAATAGCGTTTAACATATTTATTTATTTTTAAATAAAATCATTGGTTGCTTCTTGTCATTTGCGTTAGTTCAAAAATAGTCTATTTATTAGACCTAATGGCATGTGACTCCAGCCTAGATATGAAGTCTCCATTGAATATATAAGTACACACATATATTGAGAATTATTAACCATTATTATTATTTATAAATTATTTGTGAGCGTATATTATAGAGCATTTCGATCATCTACAAATTTATGAGGGCAAAGAGCTGGAAACACGGTTGATTGGAAGATAATTGAGGTATATGTCAAAATTAGAGTATTAATTTTTTTTTTTATAATTTTATTAGTAGTGGTTTTATTGTTTAACTTACTAATATATATACATAAAAACTTATATTTTGTAGTGTCCTCAACAACAGAGTGGTGTAGAGTGCGGATATTATGTGTTGAGATATATGTATAAGATGCGTACTCTATATTATGAATTTGATCTTTTAGAAACGGTATGTAAAATTTAATAAAACTAAATACTTTTAAATTATACTTTATTAATGTTGAAACAAATTATTTGATTATTTTATTTTAAATTTTTGTAGGCATTTGAGGCAAGCCCTACCCAAGGAAGGAAGTAGATAAGATTCGCGAGATTTGGACAAAATATTTTAGTGAAGAATGCTTATAAAATTTTTGGAGGTAAACATGTTGATATTTAAGTGTGGTATGTGTTGAGAACTTTAATTCAAGTGTTGATATTTAAATGTGTTGAGAACTTTAATTCAAGTGTTGATATTTGAATGTGTTGAGAATTTTAATTCAAGTGTTGATAATTGAATTTGTTGAGAACTTTAATTGAAGTGTTGATATTTGAATGTGTTGAGAACTTTAATTCAAGTGTTAGATATTAATTAATTTGAATATGTTGAGAACTTTAATTCAAGTGTTAGATATTTGAATGTGTTGATCAGAACTTTAATTCAAGTGTTAGATATTTGAATGTGTTGAGAACTTTTAGTGTGTTATATTTGAATGTATGAATGTAACATCTTGTAATGTATGTTGAGTTTGAGTTTAGTTCAGTTAGTTTTGTTGGAGGTTTTGAAGTAATGATGATGTTTTGTTGAGTTAGTTTGTAGTTGTTTTGGTGTTTTGAGAACTTTGAAAACTTTGAAATGTTGTTTTGAGAACTTTAAAGTGTTGTGTTTTGAGATCTTTAAAGTGTTGGTGTAGTTTGGTGTGTTGAGAACATGATGGATAATGCTGGAGTGTACAAGAAAAATTAGTAGTTTTATAAAATAAAAAAAATTATGGACAATTTGTGTACAGTCCTGGGCAGGATTGGACGCAGATTGTATATTTAAAAAAAGATGGGCAATTTGTGTCCGATCCTACCAGAATCGGATGCAGATTGTCCACGCAATTTTTTTTTAATTATCTTAAATAATCATTGTCCTGAATTTCAAACGTAGATGACTTGCTTTGTACTAGTGAATGCACATTACTTTTAAATTGCCAAACAACTTATGGTCCGATAACATCACTATTGCTTTCAATAAAGAAGGCCACAAATTTGAATCTCATCCCACTTTAGAATTGGCATAACTATGATATTTTATCTCCTTGCTCTCTCCCTCTATACACACACATAACTTCTTGCTTATTTCATTGATAATGTTTATTTTTTTGGTAACATTTCAAAAAGGAAAATACATCTAACTTTTGAGGTACAATTTAACTAGTTGACCAATTTAAAATAAGTTTTAGCTTTACTCACAAGTGCAAAAGGCATCAAAGCCCCTTTAACATCATCTACAAAATATCCAAGATAGGAGCAATAGGATTATCAAGATTGTGGTGTAGTTCTCAGTAAATTATTGAAAGTGGTCATCCGATCATTATCTTTTCTCAAATTGGTCCTATAAGTTGTAATTACACCCAAACTGGTTATTTGACTATTAAAATTTAAGCCATATTAGTCCTCCGTTAGCATTTGCGTCAAGTTAACATTAAAAAGCTAGGAGGGCAAAATGGGAAATTCAGCTCATTTACTCTATTTTAATCATATAACGACTCCATTTTTGCATATTGCGAATCTTTTTAGTAAATATTAGGTATTCCTCTCCTCAAACTACGATAAAAATACTTCTAATTATGTTTGTCATGTAATGAACAGGTTTGTTCCCTAATAAAAATTATGTATGTCTAACTCATCAATGACCAAATATGCAATTTTTCTTAATAAAAATACATTTTTATCATAATATTTTTCTTTTTCTTTTATATCATGTTCATTTCCTTATTATAATCCCTTAAAAAGGAGAAATAGTATTAAAAAAGAAAAAGAAAATTATTATGATAAAATGCTAAATTTTTATTAGGAAAAATTGCATATTTGGTCTTTTTGAGTTAGACCTAATTTTTATTAGGGGACCAACATGTTCATTACATGACAAACATGCAATTAAATTCTTAGAAAAATATTTTTAAGGAATGCGATGTGGATAACTTTACAGGGAAATTAGTTAACATATTTGAATTTATCTTAAACATAAGAATTAAATTACCTAGAAAAGTAATTAAGATATTTAGGTCATTTAAACTTTTGTATGAATTTTTTTTAAATCTCTAATATATCATTGTTATATACAACCACTAAAAAGAAAAAAACATAATGAATAATTGAGGGTTTAATAAATCACTTATAAATTAATAAACAATATACCAAAAGATTCTTGTATGCAACACAAATTTTCAAAATTCAAAACAATACTTATGTCAAAAAAGTGTTGAGAGAAATACATATTTTTAATAAATAGTGTTGTTATCCTTTGTAATAGTGAGAGAGACAAATTTCTTATATTAATAAGAGACTTTTAACTTGAGCAAAAATAGGATAAATATGTAGTGGGATACATTTGGTAGATTCTAAGTCACCCGAAAAAAAGAATCCTATATCCCTGGTGTGGGATTTACTTTCCTTTCATTGATCCAAACTTTTTAAAGTCAAAAATTGCATCAAATTAAATGTGTGAATAATTTTTCACCTTTTAAATTCTCAAAAGTTTAAATGTTTTTGCCTACTAAACGACCTTTTAAAGACTCGTAAAAATCTTATTCAAGTACCGATAAACTTTTAAAATTTTTTAAAAAGTTTGAATAAAATATCAGACTAAATTGAGTATCACTGAACATTTAAAATTTTATAAAAGTCTGGAGGGAATACATCTCAGGGTCTTTCTCTCCGTCCGTTTAACAGTTCAGGGGGTCCACCCACGTTCGCTCCGGGAGGTGGCCCAGGGGGAATCGTCACTTATAAAAATTGAACCCGAGTTCTCCCGAAATTCCTACCCAAGCTACCCCACTGGGTTATACATCTCTTTAAGATACAGTGATGTAAAACGTAAATATAATGCGGCGGCCGATCCGAGGGTTTCAGAATTTCAGAAGATATGATTATGATTATAGTCTATCAAGAGAACAAAAGGGGCATGTACACGCATATGTGACTTTGAATACATTGCTGTGGTTTGACAGTTCGACATTAATCTACCCTTTTGAGTGTTGGCTAAAAATACTTTGATAAAACTATACTCTAGAATAATTATTTTTTAAGAATAAGTCTAGTGTCTGTATAATAATAAGTTATCCTGCCAAGATGTATCAATTCAAATAAGTTTAGATCGTGATTTAGACTAGAGACAGTCCTTATACCGTGGACCATGGGTCATGACTGATACTACAGTTGTGTTGAACTGATACTGCAGTTATGTTGAACGGATACTGCAGTTGTGTTGAAAAGGAACTGCAGTTGCGCGAAACTGAAACTGTTTCATCCGTCTAAAACTGTAGTTGTTTTGAACTGATACTGCAGTTGTGTTGAACGAATACTGCAGTTGTGTTGAACGGATGAACGACCTCTGTTCCGCGCAACTGCAGTTTCCTTTCAACATAACTGCAGTATCTTTTCAACACAACTGCAGTATCCGTTCAATAGAACTACAGTATCAGTCATGACCATGGTTCACGGTATAATTTGCGGACTAGAGATGGACTGCTCTATGGCTGTTATAATAAAAATGGTGATAGTTGTCCCATAAGCAGTTGGGTTATCCAATCTTAGCGTGTTCAAAATTTTGTTAGTCTATCACAATATAAAAGGGATTAGTTGAAATTATATTAAAGAAGGGTCTTTTTGAAGATAATAATCTACATAGATATACAATCCTTGAATTGAAATCTCCAATTCCATCAGAGCTCAAGCGTATTATTAGCATGTATAGAAGGGTAGCTTAGTCTTTTCTTCTTCTCAAAGCAGTTACAACAGACTTTGCCGCCATGTATTCTCTATATAATGCTTTGTATCTGCATGCTTATCAATGAATTCAGTTTTCTCCATCCTTTCTGTTATGATCCCGTAACTTCTTCTTCCACACCCCTCTCTGCTTCTACTCGCATCATGGTATCAGAGCAGAGACGATCCACCTATGCTGCAGCAGTTTCTGGAACTGCAGAGTCCGGTCACCGATCGCGGTCGTCTACTCCGATCATCCAATCACCAGTTCGCACAGGCGAATTTCAGAGAGCTCCACAGAGGAGTGCCAATGCGGATGACGTTGAAAATCCTCTGCATTTGAATAGCAACGACAGCTCGAATGCCGTCCTCGTTTCTCCTCCACTCATTGGCAGTAGCAATTACGGTACATGGAGTATCGCCATGCGTAACGCACTGGAAGTAAAGAACAAGTGGGGAATCGTAGATGGGAGCGTCGCCATGCCGGACATTTCACATAGCCAGTATCCGGCATGGAGAAGGTGCAATCTCATGATATGTTCTTGGATTTGCAGATCTGTTCATCACTCGATCGTCCAAAGCATCGCGCATATGCAGAAGGCCAAAGATGTTTGGATCGATTTGAGGAAGCGTTTTGATCAGCGCGACGCACATCGGATTTCAATTTTACAAAGTGAGATCTACGATCTCAAGCAAGGTAACCTCACTGTTAGTGAATATTACACAAAATGCCGTGGCCTTTGGGAGCAAATGAATGATGTGAGGCCATTGCCGATGTGCAAGTGCGAACCACAGTGCTCGTGCGATTTACTTGATCAGATAAGAAACGAAAGAGAAACGGATCATATCATCCGCTTTCTCCAAGGTCTCAGTGAGGAATATAACACTTTTAAGTCCAACATACTTGTTCTTGATCCTCTGCCTGACATTCATAGAGTATATGTCATGACCGAGAAGTTCGAAAGGCAATTGCAGTTTACAAATCCAACTGGATTAGAGATCATGCATGCAAATGCCACTCAGATGAACCTAAGTAACAATGAGGATCTTGCTGCTGCTGTTCATTACAACAACAATCGTAAGAACTACAACAATACCGGGAATAAGATTGCTAAGTGCACTTTCTGTGGAATGAACGGCCATACTGTTGAAAAATGCTATAAAAAGCATGGTTATCCACCTGGATGGGTGCAAGGTTTCAAAACCAGGGGGAAACAATCCACAGCAGCAGCATCCACGAGCAACACTCAGCCATCCAGTGAACAAATCCAGACTCTCATCTCGCTGCTGCAGAATCAACAAATACAGACTTCTATGCCAACCTCAGCTGCTGTGTCTCTCATACCTAGTTTTGATGAGGAGGTTCACTCAAATGAAGGCAAGTCTTCATTTAAAACTCATATTAATTCTATATCTTTGAAACAATCTGCTTGGATTTTAGACTCAGGAGCCACTGATCATATAACTTGCTCCTTGGATTTCTTTAATCAATATCATATGGTGAAAGGGGCAGTTGTCAATCTACCTGATGGTAAATGCATTGAAGTAAAGCATATTGGTGACATCAAACTCAATGATGAACTATGGCTGAGAAATGTGTTGCACATCCCGGATTTCCAATTTAACATTGTTTCTGTTACAAAACTGCTCAAAGATTCATCTTATAATCTGATTTTTACATCTGATCAGTGTATGCTCAAGGGGAACAATGGGAAGATGATTGGTTTTGCTAAAGGACAAAGAGGCCTATACCTGCTGCACGAACCACCGGGAAGTCACAAGAAAGATTGTAATCACTTTGCTATGCAATGTAGTCTTGATACTTGGCATCAACGTTTGGGACATTTTCCCATAAATAAGATGCATCTTTTACAGAACTTGTCTGATGTTTCTATGAATAATAATAAGACTACTGCTTGTGATGTTTGTGAATTTGCCAAACATAAGAAATCTCCCTTCCCTTTGAGCAGCACATATTCTAAAGCTTGTTTTGATTTACTGCATATGGATGTTTGGGGGCCATTCATGGTTAAGTCATTGGGAGGTGAAAGATATTTTCTCACCATAGTTGATGATCACTCACGGTTCACTTGGATTCATCTAATGAAAAACAAGTCTGACACACAGCAGTTGGTTAAGAACTTTTACAGACATGTTCGTACTCAATTTGATGCACAAATAAAGGTGATACGGACAGACAATGGGGGAGAGTTCAATATGTCGAAATTTTTTGAGGAAAATGGCATTATCCATCAACGCTCTTGTGTAAATACACCCCAACAAAACGCAGTCGTAGAGCGAAAACACCAACACCTTCTGAACGTTGCTAGAGCTCTTCGGTTTCAGGCTAATCTTCCCTTGGAATTCTGGGGGCAGTGTGTTCTATATGCTGCTTTTCTGATCAATCGACTTCCTTCTTCGATTATTGAGTGGCAAAGTCCTTATGAACGGCTGCATGGGAGCAGTCCGAATCTAAGCAACTTAAGGGTTTTTGGTTGTCTATGCTTTGCTTCCACCTTACCCCATTCACGACACAAAATGGCAGCCCGAAGCAGAAAAGGTATTTTTATTGGAATACCTGCATATACTAAAGGCTATCTGATATTTGATGTCAATGACAGGTCCATCTTCATCTCCCGGGATGTCACATTCTATGAAAAACAGTTCTTCTATGATAAGCAGCAGTTTGAGGAGGCGCCTCCTCTTGAGCCCTCGTTACCAATCATACCTATACAAGGGGCTGAGGAGTTCCATTTTCAGAACATTCCCATTACAGATGATGCCATCCAAGATCCTTTATCATCAATGGCAGGGCAAACAAGGGAGATTTCTCCTATTAATAACACTCAACAAAGTGAGTCCTCTGGTGGTATGAACCCTCCACAGAATACTTGTGATGATCAGTCCAGCACTCATACAACAACTGACAGTGGACAGATTCCCCCCATAATTCCACCTCGCAGATCAACTAGGCCAAGGCAAGTCCCAAATAAATTGCATGATTATTACTGTGGCACACTTGAACAGGGCAGAACATCTCCTCATGCTCTCTCAAAGGTGATATCCTATGATGGCCTCACAAATACACACAGAATACTTGCCTCGGCAGTCAATTCCATTGATGATCCCAGGACTTATAATCAGGCAGTTAAACACAATTGTTGGAGAGAGGCAATGCAGGCAGAGATCAAGGCTTTACAAGAAAACAACACTTGGGAATTAACCGAACTCCCCCCGGGAAAGACACCTATAGGGTGTAAATGGGTGTACAAGACCAAGCTCAAAGCGGATGGTTCGGTTGAAAGATGTAAAGCCAGGCTAGTAGCTAAAGGTTTCACACAACAATTCGGGGTGGATTATCTAGAAACCTTCTCACCCGTGGCAAGATTGACTACCATTCGCACATTCCTAAGTATTGCTGCTGCAAAATCATGGCACATTCACCAGCTAGATGTTAATAACGCGTTCCTACATGGTGATCTTAATGAAGAGGTATACATGACTCTTCCTCCCGGGTTTCATAGTTCACAGTCCAACCAAGTTTGTAAGCTACTTCGATCTTTATATGGCCTCAAACAAGCGAGTCGGCAGTGGAATTCTAAGCTAAATGCTGCGCTTGTTCGTGTTGGCTTCACTCAATCCAAATCTGATCCATCATTATTTACTAAAGGCACTGATGCCAGCTTCATTGCTCTATTGGTGTACGTTGATGATATCATAGTAACCAGTCCAAATGTGGACTTGATTCAAGAGCTGAAGCAGTTCATGGACAACACCTTCAAAATCAAAGACCTTGGCGATTTGAATTATTTTCTGGGGATTGAAGCTCAACGATCACAGAATGGTTTAAACATCTGTCAACGAAAATACGCTTTGGAGATTTTAAGTGAGGCTGGGTTTCTTGAGTGCAAACCTGCAGCTACCCCCATGGCTCAAGGTCTAAAGCTGGCTCATGGTGATGGGATTCCGGTGGATGATCCTAGCAGCTATAGACGCTTGGTGGGCAGATTACTATACCTTACAGCCACCAGGCCGGATATCACCTACGCAGTACAACAGTTAAGCCAGTTCGTTGATGCCCCTACGAATACTCATCTGTCAGCAGCACATCGCATTCTCAGATACATCAAGGCCTCTCCCGGTCAAGGCCTCCTTTATCCCAGTAACACAGATTTACAGCTCAAAATGTTCTCAGATTCAGATTGGGCTACATGTTCTGAGTCTCGCAAGTCTATCACTGGTTACTGTGCCTTTCTAGGTTCGGCGTTAATATCATGGCGCTCTAAGAAGCAAGCCACGGTCTCCAAATCTTCCTCCGAGGCGGAGTATCGTGCCTTAGCCTCTGCAGCATGCGAAGTACAATGGCTCACTTATCTCCTCCATGATCTGCAAGTCCTCTCTGCCAAACCAGCCACATTATTCTGTGATAATAAATCAGCGGTTGCTATAGCTGAAAATCATGTTTTTCATGAACGTACGAAACATATCGAGATTGATTGCCACATTGTACGTGAAAAACTTGCTCAAGGGGTGATCAAGCTTCTCTCGGTAACCTCCTCAAATCAAGTGGCTGACGGATTCACAAAACCTCTTCCTGCTCCGGCGTTTCAAACATTTAAGTCTAAACTGGGCACGCAAGACTTGCATGCTCCAGTTTAAGGGGGGGTATTAGCATGTATAGAAGGGTAGCTTAGTCTTTTCTTCTTCTCAAAGCAGTTACAACAGACTTTGCCGCCATGTATTCTCTATATAATGCTTTGTATCTGCATGCTTATCAATGAATTCAGTTTTCTCCATCCTTTCTGTTATGATCCCGTAACTTCTTCTTCCACACCCCTCTCTGCTTCTACTCGCATCACGTATGAAGATATGAGATCAACAGGAGATTACAAGCTGCACTTTCTCTGCACTTACACACCTTGTTTCAATGTCGGGATAAGATATAAACTAGAGATGTCAATAGGGCAGGGCATATGACATACCCCTCGTCCCGTCCTTGACTTTCTACCACATTTTCGTCCCCATCCCTATTCCGTCGGGGAAAGAAAAAATTTCACAATTTCCATCTTAAGGGATTATCCGGAGACAGAGAATCCCCTACCCATTCCTAATTTATAAAAATATTAAAAATTAAATTACATTTAAATAAATAATTCATATTTAATCAACTTTCAGTCCTACTAAAATATTCATATTCTAAGAAAATAGATCCCATAGATCTAATGATTATAATATTTCTAAAATTATATATATTACATTTTTTTTGAAAACTTATATATATTACATAATAATACATACATGTGTGTGTTGCGGGGCTTAAATGTATATACTTATATATACACACTTATATACCTATATATTTTTTGGGGACGGGGCGGGACTGGGAGAGTACTCCCCATCCCTGCTCCCCTTCCCGGTGAGGAATTAAAACTTCTTCCCCTATTTTGTCTCCATCTCCATCCTCTTGAGTAGAGTATAATTGACATCCCTAATATAAACTAAATTTATAATATTATATAATTCGTTAAATTTCAAGACTTTCAATTCGGTACTAGAAGTGAGTAATTAAGAGTCCTCAACTCCAACGTTAATTGATCGAGGTAAGAGTTAACTCCATTTTTTATTCTAGATTTATATGTAACAGCCCGCTTAAAGTCTTTTTTTATTAGAACATTCATTTTTTGTCCTAGTATTATTGTGGCATGACCATATTTTGTCTTTATCAATAAAACAGTTTAAATATCTTAAATACAAAAATATTTCGGCCTTCAATTATGGATGTTTAAAAAAAACATAAAAAATATAGCAGTTCAACCTACTTTGTATAAAAAAAGATTAAAATGCCATTGTATTTAATGATATTTCAACGATTTTTGTTGTTGGAGTATTAAAAATAGTCATGCCATAATAATATTAGGACCAGATGAACTGTTCTAATAAAAAATAATTAAAAATAAATTATCACATATAAATTTAGGATAAAATATGGAATTAAGTCTCGAGGAAATTATGACGAAAGGGAAAAACAGAACTGAAGGAGATATGGTGACATGTTCGCTCCGCCCCGAATTGTTATATATAGAGTTCTCTCCGGTCAAAACCTATAACTCTCTTAGCCATCGTTCTCTTTCATTGGTCTTCCTTAGCTTTTAGGAATCTATTTGGGATGACACATTTATAATTAAATGTATTAAAAGTTATTACTCGATCTCCTCCTCTCGTTTTATGCATGTGTTTACAAGATCATAGGAAGATCATAAAATTCATTGTTCAACTTTTTAAGGGTGTCTTTGGTTAATGAATTTAGACACAAGAAATGAGAATGAAAGTTATAGAAATTGTTTGGTTGACAACTTTTTTAAAACATATATAGGTGTAGGACTTGATTGTCCATATAATTACAAAATACATTATCTAATTTAAATTAGGTATCATCCCATTAATTTAGCTTTATCCCTTCTCATTTTATTCTTTCCTCATTCCGTCGCCTCCCGACTCATCCCATTAATCAAGATTTATTTCGTTTTTGTTTTTTTTTTTTTTTGTTTTTTGATTATACATAATCAAACAATATTGATAACTATTTTTATTCCACCCTACTACCAAACATGTAAAATACTTTCACCATCAATTACAATTATCAAGTATTTGATTTTCATTCCGATTTCGATATGATTCTCATGTTCGAATCAAACACACCCTAATGGGGCGTTTGGTCAAAGAGAATGAATTATGTGGGAAAAGAATTGTAATTCCATGGGAAAAGAATAATGTGAGAATAAAGTGGAGTTTGAATTTCAGTGTTTGGTTTGTAGAAATGAAATTACTGGAATTTCAATTCCAATTTTTGGTATACATGGGAATTGAAAGGGAATAAGTTGTATAAAGTCTAAAATGATCATTATATTGTTGTTTAAATTCCAGTGTTTGGCTTGTAGGAATAAAATTACTGGAATTTCAATTCCAATGTTTAGTATACATGAAAATTGGAAGGAAATAAGTAGTATAAAATCCAAAATGATCATAGTATAAAGTGGCTTCTTCTTCCCCTCCTTCTTCCTCCTTCTCCTTCTTCTTCTTCTCCTTCTTCTCCTCCTTCTCCTCCTTCTACTTCTTCTCCTCCTTTTTTTTTTTTTTTTTTTGAAAATAAAGAAGCTAATTCATTAATCATAAGTTGAAACGTTTACAATAAAAATCGATGAAATGGTCAAACATTCCTTACAGTCAGACATAGAAACAACTTCCCTAGCATAGAAAACTTGATTCGCAGACTGTTTCACAAATTTGAAGATGAATTATTTGAAGGAACTTAAAGCTTCTTTAATGATTTGGTCAAACGTACCCAAGACTGACACTGGTTGAATAATCTTGCACACCACCTGAATATTTATTTCAATTCTTCTATCCATTGACAATATCTCCCTCGCCATTCTTCTATCCATTAACAATATCTCAATCGGGCTGAACTCGATTCACACATTATGAAAAAAGAACTCGCCAAGTAAACGAGAGGAAGGAACTCGTCAAAACAACGAGAGGAAAAACACAAAAACTGCAAACAAAATTAAACCAATAAAACAAAGCAAAGGGAAATAACAGTGCAAAAATAAGTGAGTAACGACCGGTAGCGGTGGAGATGGAGGAGAAAACAGGGAATGCAAAAAAGACAATGAAGACGGACGCTGTTTGAGGTGGAGATGGCAGCAGGGGAAGACGTACGATCGAACGCCGCCTCCGATCCGCTTGCTACACGGAGGCGGCGACCGTGAAGTAAGAATTGAAAACCAAAGAGGAGAGCACTTCAATTGCTATTGGTTTTTTTTTTACAGCATTTATTTTTTTTTCTCCTCCTTCTTCTTCTTCTCCTCCTTCTTCTCCTTCTCTTCTTCTCCTCTTCTTCTTCTTCTTCTTCTTCCTCTTCTTCTTCCCTTCTTCTCCTTCTTCTCCTTCTTTCATTCTTCTTCTTCTTCTCCTTCTTCTCCTTCTCCTTCTCCTTCTCCTTCTCCTTCTCCTTCTTCTCCTTTTTCTTCTTCTTCTTCAACACCCAAAAATATAACATATTAAATTCAAAATTTTGTTCTTCAAAATGTAGCCAACTACGCTATATACACATCAAATTTAAATACTTGAGAGTTTTGAGAAAACATACTTATTAAGGTTGACCTAGAATAATTATTGCTCAAGAAAAGCGTTATCTGTTAACCGTAGTCGAAGAATAATACACGCTATCATCTAGAAGGGAAGGTCAGACATTAATTTTAGGTTAAAAATAGAAGGATAATTTTGTCTTAGGATTCTCTTTTTTTTTTCTTCCTAAAATTCACATTAATATAATCCCATTCTAATTCCATGAAAATGAGAGAATTGCAATTCCGTGTAATTGCAAATAGGTGAGAATTAAGTGGGATATAAATTCCCTCCAACCAAATGCCCTGTAAATTCATCATTCTTGATTTAAAGATTTATCTTTAATTTATCATTATGTATCTTAGGTACGCTTCCATTATCTGTTTTATACATAATTCAACATGAATTGCAATATGTATTTTTTGATTATGTGAAAGGCCTAATGTCAGATAAACACTTTGATAACGTCATATCATGTAAAAGATCATTTGCTATCAAAGGTTGAGGATTCATTGTTAAATTGATCGTATATTAATATATTATATGTCTATTCTTTTAATATTGTATATGTACTACTGTTTTAATAATTTGGCATAATTTCAATCACATCTTCTTTGGAAAGTTATCATTTTTTTTTTTAAATTCACATATACGCTAAGGCAATTACCCATACTTTAGGAGGCTTGTTATTATGATAATATGATATAAATATATAATTAGTGCGGGTTAAATGTTTGTTAATAATTAATATTAGGCAAAATTTTGTGTTAGAGTGTTTCACGAGTCTCAATCCGTGAGACGAGTTAAATCTTTGATTAATGAAATCAAAGGTCTGACTCATTAATCAAAGATCTGACCCGTCTCACGAATTGAAACCCGTGAGATAGTCTCACATAGGCGTTACCCTTAGTATTAAGGCACTTGCAGGTTATGTTATTTGAGGATTTGATGCTAGCTAGGGTAAGTGTTTGTTAACCAATTTGTCCGTAGATGAGAAAATTTCATTCCTAAGTTATACAATAATAGTCCCGTTCCTAATTGTTTTTTTTTTTTTTTGAAAATCGTTCCTAATTGTTAGTTATGCTTACTTTTCGTCTCTAAGCACTCATTGGGACAAATTATATCGTGGACCATGATCCACAATGCATTGTGGACCATGATCATAAATGATATTGTAGTTGTGTTGAACGAATACTGCAGTTGTGTTGAAAAGATACTGCATTTGTGTTGAAAGGAAACTGCAGTTGCACGGAATAGAGACTGTTTATCCGTTCAACACAACTGCAGTTCCAAATGAATGACACGGCCTCTGTTCCGCACACCTGCATTTCCTTTTCAACACAACTGCAGTATCCTTTCAACACAACTGCAATATCATTTCAACACAACTGCAGTATCAATCATGACCCATGGTCCACAGTATAAGGACTGCTCATTGGCGTTACATTTTTTATCTCTTTATTAACAAAACATTATGGACGAAATTTATAACTTTAGTATAGCCTATGGACCACATGTGAGCACGAAAAGTTAATAAAAGATGAAAAGTACAACACTAACGATACTTTATGAGCGAAAAGTGAACACGAACACTTAGATACGAATTTTATAATTAAAAATTTCTCTCTGGAGATCTATTGGATAATCTAGAAGGAAATTAAATATGATTATTCTAAGCAAATTGTAAGTAAATAATTTAATGACACTAGCTTATCAACACTCGAACAGATCGATCAGCAGCAAATGTTTACCGCATTGGCTGCTAAGCAACTTCAGTCAACAATTTAAGGAAATAATGATCATAAACTCCTTTTTTTTTTTTTTTTAAATACTTTCTGAAAGGGCGGAGTTGCACTTTTTTCTTTTTCTTTTTCTTCTGAAGTGTGACATATATTTTCGCTGTTAAGTGCCAAGTATTCCGTATTAGAAAGTACAGTTGGTATGCGGCAAATTATGAGTCCTAAGCTGATAGTTATTGTGCAGAAATTAAAGTAATATCACACATTTTTGTTAAAATTTTTTATTCATTCAGAATAAAGTGTTGTAAATAGAACGCAACGTCAACGGAGGCGGGTAGCTTTCAGGAAACAAGAAGAATAAGGGCGCAAGAAAGTCTATACCGTGTTATAATAACATTGTCTTAAAATATTTAATTTCCAGTGACGGTCCGGGACGCTTTCGACTGGCTACACAGATTATATATTATATGCTCAGACAATAGAAGATAAGAAAGGAAGAGAAGAAGCTCTCAACTTTGTTGTGTCCTTATTTTAACGGAAAGGAAAACAATTTATAGTGTAAATGTCCAACCAACAATTACATGTATGTAGACCGCACAATTATGGCAACCAACAGAAACATGCGTTATATTACTGGAGTGTATCTTGAATGTTCCCACGCATGCTGCCAACAACAAATAATGGTCTGCATGGTTCCGAAAATCATGGAGGCACAAATTAATAACTAATACAAAGGCTTTCTTTATGAATGGTTTTCCAACAAAATAACACTGCCCAGACTTTGATCTTGCACCCTTATTCTTCTTGTTTCCTGAAAGCTACCAGCCTTCGTTGACGTTGCGTTCTATTTACAACAGTTAAAAGTGTTTAGTTCAACAACAATCAACGTTTTAGACTCGATGGTTCCTTATGTCATACCCGATCTATCCAAGATCGCTACCCCAGATGGGAAAAACTGCAGGCGGTGTGCACAAAGAATGGTTATACTCTTCGAACAACTGATGAAACTAGTCTATGCGTGTTGTTCAGTGATCCACCTGAACCTGCTCCACTAAGGTTCCCCTTTCAAGAACCAAGAGAAATCAGTCCTGAGCAGGATTATACTCCTAGTCAAGAACCGGGTGTAACTCTGGTGCAATTTACATATGACAATATGGCAGCGAGGATACCCTTTGTCATAAATGAATGACAAATTGTTTAACATCTATGTCAAACATGACTCAGCAAAAGTTATTTGGGAAATATGTACTGTTAGAAAAATATGGTGCAACTGATGCTGAAAGTCAAAGTGTCAAAAATAACAAGAAGAAAAGGAGTGGAAAAATCAAGAAACTCAAAGGAATCTGCTTCGTGTGCGGTAAGCAACGACGACACCGAGCATTTCAATGCTAGCTACTACCGCAAGAGCAAAACTAGTAGAGGACTAGGCTGAACCAGATTGATCCACAGATCAATCTTACAAGAGCAAGATGATTATAACATTCCCTTAAATAGTAGTTATTTTTGAATAACTTGTATTTTCTCTAGTTTCTGAGAGCTTACATAAAATGAGATATTATTAGTACTAAATGTTAGTTGAGTTGTCTAAATCTTAGAATACATGTTAGTACTTATTAGTGTGTTGATAGCATGGAAAAGTCATCATTCATGAATAGTCTGTCTAGGAATGTGGTTTTTAAGTAAACTTTGGTTTCACCACTCGACCTGGGAGTATCTAAGAAGTAGGGGTTGATCATGCAGGTTAGTGAAGCGCTACTTGATCCTCACCTGAAATGAGGTTGACTTTAATATGTTATTAAACATTCAAAGCCTTGCAATAGATATTGCTTAAGTAGTGCAATAATATTGTTGATTTAAATTGCCATTTTATAAATAAGTGGGAATTTCTTTTGAGAATAAATATGAAATTTGTATTGATTTGCATTACATCAAGGCTATATATGAGCTATGTAGTGAAGGGAAAATTAAGAAGTTGAAATTAATTTTGAATGCTAAAGTTATAGATTCTAAATTTCATCTTGTTGAAATTTATGTAAATAAATCTTTCTCAAATACATCCTAGTTTGGATCTTTGAGTATGAGATCTAATTTTCTCAAGGAAGTATGTGAAACTTGTGATTGTGATGTACAATCTGAAGCAACGTGCAATAAATATTATTGTTGTGACATGCTGAGAATGAGTATTTATACATATTATTTAATTAAATCTTTTGAAGATCTACAAAGAGTCCTTTATGGCTTAAGACAACCTATTTGGTTGAAATATGTTCCACTATCAAGTTTGTATTAACCAAGAGCTTAGTTGCTATAAAGTCTGCAGGGCACAACATGCTCTGAGTAAGAAAACAAATATTTTGAGAAAATTATTTGTAAGTGTTTCATTGTGGGGATAATTAACTCTGTATGTTTCTTGTTTAGAAGACTATTTGTGGTACCAAGAATGATGAAAAATGTTTCAGGTTAAGCATGAAAATTGTGACACCCCAAAATAAACCACGCCGTTCTATCTTAATAATTTTCCTTTCGTGAAGTAATTAATTAATTGAACCCGATTCTCTTAAATAAATGAATAACTCCTAAAAGTTACTCATAATAGATATTATTGCAATATTTATATGTGAAATTGTGATACTATTTAAGGTAAAAAGATTGTTACTAATAATAAATATTGTAATACTTATAATTGAAATTGTGATGTGGCACTCGCAATATGTAACTCTAATGTAGATATTGTAAAACTTATATGTGAAATGTTACTTATATGAGAAATGTTACTTATATGAAAGAAATTGTAATACTTAGTGTAGAAAATTTAATACCAATTTGAATTAAAAGTAAATCATTACTTATGATAGATATTGCAATACTAAGGCTATCCTTATCCCTGCAAATTCCTCACATTTTTTAAAATGGGTCCCACTTCCACATCATCAAATTTACAAATTATACATTTTTTATTCTACATCCCTGCAAATCTCTCTCAATCTAAAAAATAAGTCTCACTTTCCTATTATATTATAAACATAATACTAAAATAATATTCACAGAAATAATCAAAATAAAAAAGGAAACAAAAGGTGGGTTGGCACACAAAAGGTGCATCATGACAAATTAGCAAATTCTCTCTCCTATTGCTAATTTAGCCAATTCTCTCTCCCTTGTCAATACACATCAGCTTAAAATAAAATAAAAAAATATTTCTCTCTCTTACCATGTCACATTGCCAATGCTAAATTTGCAGAGATAATGACAGCCTTATATGTGAAATTTTGATACTATTTAAGGTAAAAATTGATTATTACTAATGATAAATATTGTAATACTTATAACTAAAAATTGTGATACTTAAACACCCAATTGTTTACCATCTGACCTGTCTCACAAACATGGATGCGTTAGAAAATCTAACACAAGTTTTTGCCTAAAATTTAGATATAATGGTTTAAATAGCTTCATTAAATAAGTGTATTTTAAAATTAAATAGAAAAATAGGGGCAACATCCAACCAAGTTGACCAGACAACTGGCTTAATAATCAAAATGTTCAGAGTTCGACTTCCCGCGAGAGTCGTCTATTGGCTTTCTTAATTTGAGCGGCTCAACTATAGGTAAGGATCACAAGACAAGCCTTAGTTAAAACACACATTAGGATAGATGATGTTCCGGCTTTCTTGTAAATCAAAATAGAAAATAACCCTAACCGAGACGGTAAGAGATACACACTTGTAACTACAAGATCAAGAGTTTGAATCCTTGTTCCCTTAATTTAAGCCAGTCATGTATAATAACCTAAGTAAATTTACTTTCTTATAATTTTTTGTTGGCTAAAGTAACAAGTAGGTTTCCTCGTCATAAAAAAGAAAAAAGGACAATTCTTCTTCATATGAACTGCGGTTGTAGCCCTTGTAGGTCGATATATTTTTGAATATTCTCATAGTGCATGTATTGTCCCTCTTTGTTTATTATAATATATTAACTAGTAATTATTAATGATGTGGGTGTTCCTAATGCACTTTTCCTTCCCCAACCTAGCTAATTAGCCCTAATAATTACAGATAATACTAAGAACCATTAAGTCGGTCATCTCCATTACGTGTAGCATATTCTTTCAAAGCGTCGAATTATACGCAATGTTCATTTGCCAAACTCATGACACTACCTACGTTTAAATTTTATTATTCATGTAGTATAATATAATCAAAAGGAGTTATTGAGGTCAAAAGTAGTCGTTGGATGTGCACTTAGTGGATTTGATCATTCTTGTCAAAAATATTGAATCAAAGACTTAGAGTGAAATGCATGCGACCACTGATTCATATGCACTGACCGTGTTTCTTTCCTAACATCACATCATTGACAAGAACGTATGTGAGACCGTTTCAGGAATCAAATCAAAATGAAAATATAATAATAATAATTGAATATAAAATGTTTATTACTTATATGAAGAAATGTATTACTTTTACATTTTGAGATAAAAGTATTAAATTTTTTCTCAAAAGTATTATATTTTCACATATAAGTAAGATGTAAAAGTATTACGCTTTCCCTTATAAGTAAATATACTTTATTCCTAATTAGTATTACATTTTTCAATATAAGTATTACATTTTCATATTGACCCGATCTGACACATCTCACGGATAAGGATTTGTGAGACGGTCTCACGCAAGTGTGACTCCACATCATTTAATTTTAAGGTAAATTTGGAAAGCAGGAAAATGTTTTCTGGAAAATGAGTCATTTTTCAGAAAATATTTTCTTTTCTTGTGTTTGGCTACACAGCAGAAAATGGGCCTGATGAACTGGAAAATGATATAGAAAACACAGCAGAAAAATCACAATCCAAAAAAGCAAAATAATCACAACAACAATTAGAACAAATCATTCATTCATAACCAAAAAAATCACAACAAAATAACAATATCTAGGAAACACAACAAAATCTTTTAAAAAAATAAAATAAAATAAAACAAAACAAAATCCCAAACCAGTGGCCGACTGGTTTCGGAAACCAGTCAGTTAGGCTGGTTTTCGCATCAGAAACCAGTCTAACCATCTGCTTTCTAGAATTTTTCGGTGAGGTGAGAGAAAGCATAATAGAAGGAAAAAGCAGATGCCAGGGGACAAGCCATGAGGAAGCATGGAAGAGAGTCATTTTTCAGAAAAAATGCCTTCTTTTTCATTCACCAATGCCTTAATTTTTATGGACCCAATTTTCTCATGTTGTCAAATACTGAAAACACGAAAAATGATTTCTTTTTTAGTACAAATTACTCATAACAAATTATCAACAAATTTAATAACAGATTAAATAGTTATATATAAATTTCAATATTTTACCAACTAATTAAAATTATTTCATTGATAATAAAATGAATAACTAAAGATTTCATATGGCATCTTGTAGTGGCCAATACATTTGGCAAATTGGCAATGATTCACTTTAGGGTTGGTTCGCATTTGAACGCAACTATATATATATATATATATATATATAGGGAAGGGTTCATGCGCGATGATGGTTTCTCATGCGATTGTGAGGTATGGACGTTAAGCATTACAATGGCGCACTTTAAGTACACAAATCACACACCTTAAGCACACAAACAAATCACCTTAAAAACACAAACCACGTGCACCTAAATCTTTAGGTCAACGCACCTTAATTACACAAATCAAGCACCTTAAGTACACAAATCACACACCTTAAGAACACAAAACACACAGCTAAAGTTTTAAAATAGCGCACCTTAAGCATACAAATCACACGCCTTAAGAAGAAAAATCATGCATCTTAAGAAAAAAAAGTACTACTCACCTAAGCCAACGCACGACCACACGGGATCTGAATTTTACGCATCTTAGAGGTATCTTGAATCAGTGGACGATTTTTTTTTCGCCTAAAGAGATTGAAAATTTATTGGAGAGTTTGGATTAAAAACGTTTTGAAAGTATTTTATGAGATTGAAAATTTACATATAGAATTTATGGGTTACGTTTTCTTATTTTACATCTAGCTAGCTAACTCTCCCTTTAACGAAATTTGTGTAATTAGACACAAATTGTGAAGCACCTTGTGTTCAGATGTCATGTAGTGACTCTCCCTATATGGGAGGTCATGAGATCGAGCCTCATACTATAACGTAATAGGGTCAGTTGTATTTAAAAAGAAAGAAAACACAAATTTGATTTTTTTTTTTCCTTTATTCATAACTATTTTCTCAACCTAAGCTACTGAAGCACAAAGAGATCTCATGAGGCACAAACTCATGACCTCCCATTTGGGAAAGCTACTTTATACCACTAGACCATAAGGTCATTAGTTAAATTTGCTAAGAAGCAAATTTGATAAGAATTCGATTTAATTTGAGAAGTTAAATATTCTTGTCATTATTATAGATGTTCTTGATCCTAGGCACATATTCAAGTACATTGGATTTGCACTAGCTTGGATATATTTGAGGTTGTGAAATGTGTGAAAATAGTGAAATCAGTAAAGCATATTGTCTGTAAATTGTGTAACATGTATAAAACTTAAAGTGATGACATTAGCTAGTGGTTGCTCAAATTTCTTACTATCGTCATTATATGCAAGAGAAGTACGCAAAACACATAATTAACTTGAATAGAATTGGGATTAAATGTCAAGAGCTTGATAAGTACTTCAATAATGGCACCCCACCTAAAAATGTTGATGTAAAATGTCAGCAGCCATAGACTTCCCTTTCATTCATTGTTGGCCCAAGATGTCTTGACTATTATTGCAAGTTCGAACGTTGTATTTGAATCTACTTTTGGTAGCAAAAGGGATGTGCTCTTAAATTCCTATGGGAGATCTTTCACTTATAGAATGACTCAAACTTTTGTTTGCTATCAAGATTGGATTAAAATTAAAAAAAATAAAAAAATTAACCACAGAAATCAATGTTTGGATGAGTTGACTACTCTTGAAAAAAAGTTGAAAATGGTAATTACATTTTAATTATTTTTTGTTTATAAATGTTTCATTTTACTATATATAGTTCAAATGAGGACATAATCATCCTGTAAAAAATAAATCAAATCACAACTACCATCAGAGTTTATTAATCGCTGAAGGTTTTAGTAAAAAAAAAAAAAAGATTTAATTTTAATAATTATTGCAAATTTGAAACTTTGCATAATTATAAAATTGACCTCTATCATATTCCCTTGTTTTTCAGCAACTCTCAACCGTTAATCTACCAAAATGGATGGATCATATCAGTCCTCACTTTTTATCTGAGAGTCTATTTTTACATTAACCATCCCCCCCCCCCCACACACATATGTATATATATATATATATATATATATATATATATATATATATATATATATATATATATATATATATATATATATATATATTGCCTTCCCGTGCGGTCGGTACGGTTCGTACCACTCAATGTTAGAAAATACACCACAATAAAAATACACAAAAACACCAAAAAACACACCACACCCAAAAAATGCACCATAACTCTCATGCCCCTATGGTGCATTTGCTAACACTGTGTGGTGTATATTTGCATACATAGTGCTGTGTTTTTTTGTGATGCGTACCTAATGATTCATATTTGTGTGGTGCATTTTCTAACATTGAGTGGTGTATATTTGTATACATAGTGGTGGAGCCGCACTGACCGTACGTTAAGGGCGACCACACCTGATTATGACCATATATATATATATATATGTGTGTGAGTTTATTACCGAAATGGTCCATCGACTTTGAAATTTTTAACCAATTTGATCCCCCGTTTATTTTACCGTTAAACATCCGTTAAATCAGGACCAAATTGATAATTTTGCTATAGTCAAGGGACTAAATTTATAATTTCTCAATAGTCAAGGGACCAAACGATTCTCATGGAATGGCTCATACTTTGCATCCACAACTATGAATGCATGTCCTAATAATACAAATTTAATTTTATATATTAACTGGATATATATTATTTGGGTTGCTAGTAACTGCAATATTTTTGGAAAATAATATTTCTAATGATATAATTTATGTTTAATAGTATAAAATTTATGTAGAAGTATTTAACAAAATATAAATTACCTAAACATAATTTTAACAAAATTGAGAATGGGTATGAAGTAGGTGACCACATAATAATGAACTGCAGTTCTGCTTCTAATCTTTAAGCCTCATAAGTCATAAGCCTCATCATTCTGATACCATCAACCCCATTCTCGCGCACAAAAAAAAAAAAAAAATAAATAAAAAAATAACCCATTCTCAATTAGAATTTAACAAAATTAAATTATAAATTTAATTTTTAATTAATATATATTCAAATATTAGTCTTGTTTTAATTATGTTAATAAAATATTTCTAATGATATAATTTATGTTTAATAATATAAAATTTATGTATAGTATTTAACAAAATATATAAATACATATAAATAAAATAAAGAATATAAAAGGAATTAAAAAAAAACATAATATATTAGTATTTTAAAACAATAAACAATAAACAATTATCAAGTCAGAACCTTTTAACTCTTTAAATAAAAAGTAACCTCAATCATATATAGGTTAAAAGACTTTTCTTGAAACTAAAAACATAATGTTAGATCACATACATATTTTATTTTTGGTATCCAGCGCTTAGAGCTGTCAAAATGAACTTAACTCGTCGAGTTAGTCCGTCCCGTCCCGCCAAAAGAACAGGACGGGCTCTAATTCTTTAGGCCCGTATTATAGTGGGCTTTTTAACCTTACCCGCCTAACTTCCTAACTTGACCTGCGGGCTAAGAGGGTTCCAGTCTTCCAGACCACCTATCACAGTGGCAAATTCAAAAAAAGCATTACAGATTAGAGATTACAGTGGCAGTTGGCTAAACCCCTAAATCGGTAAATCCTAAATTCCTATTCACTCTTCGTCTCTTCTCCCCAGCGAGCACTCCGAGCAGCCGGAGCAGCGAGCCAGCGACGACTGACGAGACTCGAGAGCGACCCAGGCACCCAGCGGGCAGCGATGCAGCCCTCCGGTCTCCGGCAACCAGTCCCAGCGTCGCAGCCCTCCACTCCGGCAGTGAACCACTGAACCACCAGGTAATTTATTTTCTTACCTCTAATTTAATTAATTTAATTTAATTAACCACCTGTGATATTTTCTTCCAGTGTATGTGTATTAGTATATATAATTATTAGTTATATGAATGACATATTTTCTTCCAGTGTATATATGATTATATGAATGATTGAGTGACATATTTTCTTCCAGTATATATATGAATGAGTATATACATTACTGACAGTCAGTGTAGTATGGACTGTATGGACTATGGTGTCATTGGTGTGATGGACTAATTTGAGTAATTTCTAATGATTTGTAGACTTTTTGTAACTATGTATGTTATAATATATTTGAGAAGTTGTTTTTTAGATTTATTGGTTGAGTGAGGGATAATAATTAATAATTAACATAGTTACCAAACAAAAATAAAAAATAAGGCCGCCCCGCCTATCCCTGTGGGCCGGTTGGTACAATCCATTTCACTGGAACCTTTTTCTCTCTCTCACGATCTTATTTGGCCTGCTGCAGAATGGACGAGAAAATCTTGTAGCTGTGTAGTTACATATGCAAGGTAGATGGTTTATAGATCTTCATAACTGACTTTCATGGCTAATGGACTTACCTGTACATCGTCCTTTCCATGGATCTGGGTTGTGGAAGCACTTGCAAGCTCCAATGAAGTAGATGCATCTCTTCTAATTGGTATTATTTGTGAATCTTCTTTTTCTATTGTCATTGAAATTGCTATCCTCCATTATATTTTGAACCAAATACTTTGGCTGGGTACAAAGATTATGACTTATGAGTAGCAAGTTTGGAACTTTGAGTCTTTTTACCTTTCATATATTTGTTTTGTATAGGATAATCTTAAGAAGTTGTAAAGGGCAACATGTTAATGCTAAAGTGCTTATTTATTTGATTTGAATTCTACAAAGTTATAATCTTTTTCTTTTTAGGAAATCAGTTCCATTTTGGAGACATCGAAAGTGGAAGGTAGATTGTACAAAATGGGATGGAGGGATTATGATTTTTTTTGGGTTAGTGTAGTTATTGTAAATGACTAAAGGTTTAAAATTCTTTTTTTTTGGGATTATGCGTTACAGATTTGGTTAAGAGGATTCCAAATATTTCTGATGATCTTGGAAGAAGTGCAAGGGAGATGGTCTCCTTTAGGATTTTGGAAAACTTACTCATCAAACACAATTGGATCAAGGATGATTCATCCTTGTCAGCAGGTCCTAAAATAAGTTTTGATCCATCAGAGAGTTGTGAAGATGTACTTGGGAAAATATTGCAAGAGGTGCTAACTTTTGGTTTAGCTGTGTTTGAGTAATTTTAATAACTTAATGTAGTATTTGAAAGATTTAGTTGATCTCTCAACTGCTCTAGTTTACTCAAGAACACAATAGTGCTAAACTAGTTTGCTTTTGCCATGTGCTTACAACCAGTTATCTGCATCAAATATGAAAATGCCTGGACCACAGGTTCTGAAGTGGGATATTCAATCATTTGTTACCTATAAGAGATCTACCTTGCCACAATATGCTTTGCTAAAAGTAAGGCAAAAGTTCTTCTCAGTTATATTCTGCTCTGAGAAATTATATATGCCAAAAAGATATAACTGATTTACTTTTTAAATTGTTGTGTGTTTCTTAATAAGCAGATGAAGGATATGATTGTTAAGGGCACTGATCCTCGTCTTGCAACCTTGAAGGAAAGAAGTGGTTTGTCAACTATGAATCAATCTGGAAATGTTACTTCTGTGGATGGAATTGTTGTTAAAGGCACTAAAGAGATGCGTGAAGAGAGTAATTTCAAATGTCTTGCACAAAATGTAAACTCGGTAGCTTCTACCCAGGAAAATAACAACCGGGAAGAAACTTTACCTGACAGGGACCTGGTGCTTGCCAAAAAGAGAAAGAGTATTGCTGCTGATCATCAGGGAAGAGAGATCCCTGGAGGGGGAAGCATTTCAGAGAATGGTTGTGATCCTTGTACTATGGTCACCAAAAAGTGCAAACAGAGTGTTGATTTTAATAAAGATCGTGAACATATTATAGAATACATTGGAAGAGAAGGGTGCAGTTTGGAAAATGAATCCCAGGCTGGAGCCTTGGAAGAAAGTGGATGCCCTCTAAGACAGATCAATGGTAATCAACAGCAGCATGATTGTAGCATCAGTGAAATGCCTCAGGGAACAAATGCAGGGGGAGGGGTAAAAAATATTTGTATTGATGCAGCTGGAGAAGTTAATGCTCATGCTGAATTAAGAAATTCAAATGATGCAAAACATCCTTTAGTTCAACAGGTTTCTCATGCCGATGAAACTGAAAGAAATTTTCAGCATAATTTGTCAAATGGTCGACCCATTAATGAAAGTAGAGATAGCATTGACTGTTTTCATGGACCTGATCCATGTAATGACAACAATGAGTATCATGAAGAGAGAGTTGAAATTGCATCAAAGAAAACTGCATTCTTGAGCTGTCAATGCACGTATAGTCAAGATTCACTCGCAACAACTGATTTGAGGGAGCTTTGCATGAAGTGTAATAGAGGTGGTCAATTGTTGGTTTGTAGTTCTGAAACCTGCCCATTAGTGGTCCATGATAGCTGTTTGGGTTCTATTCCCAATTTTGAGAAGGATGGAAAGTTCTACTGCCCTTTTTGTGCATATTCTCGAGCAATTTCAGAGCAAATGAAATTTAAGAAAAAGGCATCACTTGCTAGGAAAGATCTTGCAGCCTTTCTTCGCTTCAGCATTGAACCACTGAAAAATGTCTCCACAAGATCTAGTAGATCAAACACAAGCCAATCAAGGCAAGATGAAGAATTATGTGAAAAAGGTGAAGCTAACAGCAGCAGGAATTCTTTAAGAGATAACAGTTCACCAGAATGTAGGGCTAATACAGAAGATAAACAACAAGGAAGGCCATCAGTATCACCTGCTGAGGGTAGGCCCCCTTCAAATGATAAAAGGATTTCATCAACCAGTACAGTGCCAGTTATTTTCGCAAAAGATCTACAAGAAAACCAGGCTGAGCAAGACACCCTTTCTCCAAGAGGGGGTGATCAACAGCATAATGAGACACTTGCTATTACGATATACCGCAAGCCTGTTTTTCCTTTTGGAGATCCAGAGGTTAGCAACCGGGATGAGCCTTGTACTGAAGTTGACGTAGAAAGGGCAACTGTGCCTCAACCACTGACGAGTTTGCATCATCAACCTGAATTGTCCTCAAGTACTGAAGTGGAAGAAAGCTCTGATGAAGAGAATGAGAAATATGTTGCTTCCAAGTATTTCATTAGGTTCAACAGACCAGAGAAGCAATGGTAAGTTTCCGTTGTTATGTACTCCATATTTTACAAGATGCTTCAAGTATCCTGTTTGTACAGTTACTACATGTTTCCCCCTTAAGGCCCTTATAAAATTGTCAATTTCTCACCTATTAGAAAAACAAAATAAAGATCATCATTTCTCTTTATGTTCACGAGAGCTACTCTCCTCCATTTGCATCTATAGCCTCATTCCAGTTAGTATTTAATTTCAGCTTTTCATAATTGATTATCATTCATTCTTCTGCATATGCTTTGCTTTTTGCCTTTTGCTTTGTACTGCAAATGTGCATATAGCTATATGAAGAGTTGAGTGGAACCACCAGTTATTCAAGTTGGATTATTAACACGAATTTAGAAGTGTTAAGAGTCCCACATTGATAAAATAAGAGAGAATATATGGGTTTATAAGGCCATGGGTTAGACTAGCTAATTGGTTGGATTCAATCTTTTAGTGTGGTTTGGCCCATGTGCATTATAGCCCAATTGAGTGACCCTAGCCCAATCTTTCTTTATAACAAGAAGTATGTTCAGATTTGATTAATCTATTGCATGAATTTGGTTTGAATGAACTTCAACCAAAATCTGTTGTTCAGTGGGTCATTTCCTCAATCTGTGTCAATTTTGAGTGAAATCACCAAACAATTAGAAGGTGTTTCAATATTGGGTTGAATAGTTCATAAATTGATGGCATTTGAGTTACCACTGCCATTCTCCAGTGCTGTTTTTGTAGCGTCCCATTATTTATATCCCTAGTTACGTCTCTGTTATCAATTTATCCTTGTGTTTTTCTCTATGTCCTCATTATTTATTGTTGCAAGTTCCAAACAATTACTGAGTAATGGTTGCATATTCTTTCAAATGGTAGTTCCCATCCAGTCTTCCCCCAATGGAAACGAAAGAGGGTTCCTTGGACAGAAGAAGAGGAGGAAGCACTGAAGGTAAATGTCGTTTCTGCACATGATCTCTATTTTTATTATTTTGTGCTTGCTTTCTGTTTTACTGTACTTGTCAGGAAGTTCTCTTAACTCTTTAGGTTAGGGTCTTCCCTCCTACTAGCTCTTTCAACAAGTAACCCATTACTGTGCCTCACTTGCCAGGCTATGCTTCCATCATTTCTATTTCCTTTTTTCCTCTTATTTACCTTTGCAGATATTCGGCCTTCTGATGCCAACCACCAATTGAAATGTTTTTTTTTTTTTTTTTTTAAATCAAGAATCTTGGCCTTTTTTGTCAATTTCTTCAGTGGGGATTCTTCTGCTAGAAAAAACATGACTTGTTCTAATGAGGTGTTGCTTTTATTGCTTCAGGAGGGAGTGGCAAAATGTAAAAGCATCGGCCAAAAAAATATAGCATGGAGGGAGATTTTGGAATTTGGAGGTGATCGTTTCTGGAGAGGCCGGACTCCTATGGACCTCAAAGATAAATGGAGGAATATTTGCAAAGGAAGCCCCAATAAAAGATGAGTTGTTTACCTCTGTTTAGTACTTTCTTTGCTCTTCCTCCGGTGTCGATGAATTAGTACAAACTAGATGTTTGTCTTGAGAAATGAGAATCCTCCGAACCCCCAAAATTTTCCCTGTTGAAACTTGCTTGTATATTATACTTACCAAAAACAGAAGCCTGTGTTATTCATTTATTGCCATTCATTTCTTAGGGAGCTTCAGTTGGTATAATATGAGCTGCCTGCATGATTCCAATATTTGCTCAAGCATGGTGATCATTTCAATGTTTAATTTCAGCAAAATGTAAACATATGCACATGTATATTTAGGCATGATTTGATTTAACATATACAAATATTTATTTGTAGTTTATAGGAGATTAAAACACAAAATAAGTTGGAATAAGAGATGCTTCTAAGTTTTTAGTTTCCTATTTCAGATTTCCCCACTAATTAAGAAAATCTGCTACTGGGTAACTATTTGAAGATCATCTTGGATTGAAGTGGGAACTGAAAGATTGTGCTTCTGCTTGATTGATCTGCACCACTCTTCAATATGAACTATCTTCTCTGGAGCTATGCTGGGAAACTCATGCTGTTGAAGAAATCTAAGAATATTTTCTGTCTCACCAAATAGAAGAGCAGCCTGCAGGACACTAGCCTCCCTCTTCTCTATAGGAACCGAAAAGCATTTCATAAGAATAACGCGTGGAATGTTAGCTAAACAGGCGGCTAATACGTCTGCAATGATAACAGATATGTTCCTGAAGAATTCTTCATCATTTGTCTGCTCATTCTTGGTTTCTATGTCCAACAATATGGTTCTGCAGATATGATTCATAGCAGTTGCTGCTATTAGCTTGGCTGGCCATTTCTGATACCCATCTTTCAGATTTCCATTTATCTTCATTTTCAGAATATAATCATTAGCTGAGGCTGCAAGGTTTTGGACAATCTCTTTTGATGTTTGCCCATCAACAGCCATTTTACGCAGGTCGTTATCTAACCACCTGCGAAAAAGCAAAACATGTAACCAGACATCATCTGCTGCAGTTCTAATCCTCTTCAGATCTTCTTCTGCTCCTAATACTTCTTCTATGAGGTTAACATACTTCAGCCCTTGACTAACACCACACAGCAAATGTTCCACCATTTCTTGGTCGATTCTTGGATTTGCAACCGCGATACTAGTCAAGGTTACAAGTAGCATTTTCCAAGAGCTAGGCAAGTCATCATCCCGGGAATGTGGATCTAGAACGCAATTCCTCTCGAGCATTGTAAGTCCGTCAGTATCTTTCGATCCTTGTAAAAGTAGCTCCATAAGAATTCTTGGCTGCAACTTTCTGCCTGTCTCAATCACCTCGAGCATTGCACTGCTCTCGTTCGCCATTATCTGAGGAAGTTCTTCTTCACCTTCGAGGAGTAAAACGTACTTGCTAAGATCATCATCTACATATTTTGCTTCTGATCTTAATCCTCCTTTATTTTCAGAGCCACTACAAGAGCACAATGAGAGCAGGTTCAAGAGAATAACAGAGATGTACTTTGCTAATTTTCCGATTGCATTGAAACAAATCTGAATTCCTATGCAGATATTCACAGACAGACTCTTTGTTCTGTGGACTAATTTTCTGATTCTATGGTTCTTGAACTGCAACGCCACTGAGCTTCTCTTCCATTCCATCAGTCCTTCGATCCAATATTTCTCGACTTTGATTCTTCTATCGTTTCTCGATTTTGCAGTGGCTAGCCATCTGATCAGTGAAGCGATTGTGCCTAACGCCACACCAATGGACTGAATCCGTGAAATGCAAATGGTTGATCTCCTATAATCCGAGCCAGGCTTGATATGAACACAAAAGAAGTTATTGCGGATTACCCCTTCCAATAGTATCGCAAAATTCACACAACAAATAGCACAAGCAGCAGAGCACGTCACAGAGCGAGCCATCACGAACTGGGGGTTTCCGGTCTGTGCCATCACCCAATACTTCTTCAAATCCTCTTCCAACTTAGAAAGTCCAGACTTCTCAAAATCATCTGATTCTGACTTTTCCATCATTCTCTTCGCCTCGAAGAACTGCACTTCCAGGTCTTGTTTCATTTTAGGAACTGCCAATCCTGAGAAGCTTAAGATCACAAAGAGAAACATCATGAAAATCAAAACCAGGATGTTCTCCACCTTAGCAGAATAGATAACTCCAGTTCCCAACTCGACACAAACGTTAACAACAAGAGTGATCACAAGAATCCCCAATGCTGTCATGTTCGTCGCGATCTCCTTCTCACCCATAAGCCCCAGCGAGGGCATGAAATTCACCATTGCTGTAGACATGAAGGCATTGCTACTCAACTTTGCAAGCTGATCAGCTTCCCCTGGCATGGGGTTGTTCAGATCCATTGGTAGCTTCACGGCAACTGCTAATAGCGTTAAAGAAACCGCATTTAGTTTGAAAAATCTGCATGGAAACCAGAATTTTCTGCGACGAAAACCATGCAGGGTGTCTAGCAGCATAGCAAGGATGCATAGTAAAGATGCTGCTTCAATATATCTGCCAATCCATGGCATAGGTGAACTATATTTCTCTGCATCACAGCCCTCACAAGAAGACATTTCCATATTTCTTCTCTGATCTTAGTGTTGGCAATTAATGATGGTGAATTATTAGAGCATAATCGCATATGATTTTAACACCACAATACATTGTGGAGTTGCTGAGAATTCATTTTATACCGTCAGATTTCAAGTCAAAAGTCAATTTGTCCATAGCTGATTGGGAGATGAAAAAAAAAAGTAGAATATGATTTCACATTGGTGGGGACCAAAAAATCCTCATTCTTAGGGGAATGTTTTTTTTTTTTTTTTTTTTTTTTTTTTTTTTTTTTTTTTTTTTTAATACTTTGGTGTGTGCCAAACTAATCTTGAATCCACTGGACCCGCCCCTAGAACAAGTGAGCCACTGTAGAGATAAATCACGAGTTGCTCAATTAGCCATCGGTCAGACCTTGGTTTTCATACCACTTCTAGGGGAATGGGGTATTCTTCTTCTTCTTCTTCTTCTTCTTAAATACTTAGGTGATCTCAATTTTGCTAGACTAATTATAATTCCACTGACCCTATTCCTAGAGTCACGGTAGAGTTAAATCACGAGTTGTCCAATTAGCCCACTGATTAGACCCCAATCTTCTTCTTCTTAAATACTTAGATCTCAGCTTCGCTGGACTACTTCTAATTCCACTAACCCTATTCCTAGAGCCACTGTAGAGGTAAATCACAAGTTGCCCAATCAGTCCACCGATCAGAGCCCAACTCATGCCAAAAATCCTCATTCTTGATAACCGCAGTTAGTCAATCTGTTCACACACTTCTTATAAGTGGAGTCCTTTTTATAGTTTTTGTTTTCCCATTGCAAATTAAGAAATGAGAATTAGTCATAAGATCCATTTTCCACGGCAGAGAATTGAAATATTCTAAGGCATTCATGGTCAATAAGCAGTCAATTTTTTGCATTTCTTTGTAAAAGCATAGTGCCACAGACTTGGTAGAAACTATTCAAACTAAGCTGCAGATAGGTTTTTAAAAAAATAGTAGTTGAAATTCACTCTACAAAGACTTCAGTTTAACATTTATTTACAAACGACTGTACTGGGATTTCAACACTTAAGCTGGTATTGTAGACACATAATTCTAAATTAAAGAAATACATATGTATTATTTTTTGTTGTAGCTAGTAATTTATTTATAATTTAATAAGAGTAAATAGAGTGAGGAACTTAATTATGTCAAATTTGATTGAGATGAGGTTCGAACCTAAGACCTTTCTTGTATAAATTAATGGGTAAGTTAAAATTAACGGAATATTAACGGAGAAGAGAATATTTAACGGAAAACTTAACGGACAATCATAAAAGTAAGGTTAAATTAGGTAATCTCTATTAATAATATTAATCTGAATTATCTTAACCATCTATTTGATTAAATAATTCATCTGAACCATCCATTTGAATAAATAATTTGACCGCCATTTTTTCTACCCATTTTACGCCTAACTCTCTTTAGCTCTTATTAGTATAGTAGATTATAATTATTAATTAATAATGATTTTGAATATAATTATAATTATTAATTAATAATGATTTTAAATATAATATAATTATTGATAGATGATTAATAATTTAGTAAGTTAATTAAAAAGATAAAATTTTTTAAATAATAATAATGATAAACATAAATTGATGAAAACTTCATCCGGTATTATTTAAACAGTTAAGTTCACCATACATATTAGCATGAATATAATATTTAACCGACCACAGATAAATATTTTCAACATGACAGTTACATTTGTATAACATTGTCTGCCACATTGAATAAGATCACATCATCTGTTCGTGCTATTTGAAAATGCGACGTAATTTCTTCCCACTGTTCGGTGAACCATACCGGTTGAAAGTTGATTTCAATTTTTCTATGTCCTACTATAATTTTAAGAGGCTCACTGAATACGTGCGATACTAAGGAATTGAGATAATCTCGTAGGGTACAAATGTGAAAAAAAAAATTAGTGAAATAAAGATAATGTTGAAAGAAGTATAAGGTACAATGTATATATAATGTTACTTACCGCGGAACGTGTAGACAATTTAACATAGGGAGAATGTCATGCATTTATTTGATTAAATCAAAAAAATGGTGATAGAGCGGACCTTGCGTTGACCCGTATTTGGTCTAGCACAAAATGAAAAAGATGAGTTAATATTTGTAGTAAAATATATAATTTGTATATGATAATTTATTGCGTGATGATACCGCTTTCACAAAGATGGGAAGTTAAGTATTGGCCCTGACGATTATGCTCCCTTTTTTTATTGCCGTTGGCGGAGTAGAGAAATGTTTCAAAAGTAAAAAAAAAAAAAAAAAAAAAAACAATATGTCTAAATACAATAACATCTCTAAGATTTAAACCATGATCTGTCATGAAATTAGAAGCTCTGGTAGTGAAGTGCATGTTTTCAAGGGATACTTCTATTCCGTATGTGGGGGCATGAAGCAAAATCGCGCTTGTTGTTAAATGTTGCATTAAGTGTCGATGCATGCAATTTGAAATTTTCTACATTGCAATTTTAAAAAGTGTATAAGAAATAACATCCATAAATATTTGATAAAATTAAAGCAATAATTAATGTAACAAATAGATAGATATAATTACCATTGTTATTTGTGATGTAATTGTAATTAAAAACCATGTAATAGTGCATGTAGTAACATAAGGCAAATGTCTTTGGGCACAAGCTTTAAAAGAATAAAAACCATATGAGGATAAATATAGTTACAAAAGAAAAATAAATGCAAAATGTGGAAAACTATAAGAATAGCTTACGTGATTGGTAACTAATAGCTTGTAAACGAATTAGAATATCTTGAGCATATCGTTCAGCATCCTCGTATTTTTCAAACAACATAGCTTCTGGCACTGTTGTACCCAACATTTTCAAATAATTTATCCAAGACGGAGCTAGAGAACATACATATTGATGTTCTATTGTATGCCTTACAATTGCAAACAATATTTTTCTTCCGACTATGGTTATTACAAAATAACGGTGTGTTTGATAACCTTGATTATCAACAATCAAGTCTTTCTTAAAACTTACAAAAATTGCCATTGTAATGTCTAAATAGGAAGAACACTTGGTATGAATTTGTTGAAAGTAGAATAGTGCAAATAAATGAAGTTTGCGAATAAATGAAAGATATGAAGGAAATGATGAAGTTCATGGTTTTTATAGTGAGATTTGGAGTGGGACCCAGACAGACGGACTCATTGAGTCCGTCTGTCATACAGCTATAAGAGACGAACACATTTAGTCCGTCTTTATGACAAATTTGTAAATAATAATTTTGAGTTTTCAGTCCGTAGCACTAGTTTTTCAATTTGTATTTTATAATTTCAAAGTTTTAGTCCGTAGTAGATAATTTGAAAGTTTCAACCCGTAAAGAAATTCAAGAAAAAGTTTGTTGAAATATGCTTGATAAAATTATGTTTGTTGAAATTCAAACGTGCAGTTGTGTTTTGCTAATTTCTGAATTAATTAATGCGCTTTATTATTAAGTTCTACATTATTTAATTTGTTTACATAGTTTGTTATTGTTATTGGATCCTGTGAGTTTGGACTTCACAATTCATATATTTTGTGTTACGAAACTAAAGTTAATTTGGAGTGAGTAATTAAATTTTTTAAATTTAAAGGTAGCTAATTTATCAATAACATTATAGTTTACCAAACTGTTATATACCGCCAGGCATTTTAGGTACTCCAAAAAAAGTATCTCACAATATATCTACGGAGTCAAAATAGTATACACATGTGTATATAACAGTTTATATACGTATATGTGTATATAAATATTAACTGCCCAATTACAATGCTTTTACAGTAATTTATCTTCTATCTTGATGTTTACCTCTTGACATAGTAGTAATAAAAACTATTTTTAAAAATGTTAACAACATGACGCGGTGATTTGCAAAAGAAAAAAAAAAAGAAAAACGGACTCAAGATCTCTTATAATATGTTAACAAGCAAAAAAGGAAAAGCCAAAGTTTATCTTTCAAAAAAAAAAAGAACAATGCCGTGTTATTTTTCTTTGACAACTGAAAAACGGACTCAAGGAGCCCATCTTTCTTTAAAGTAAAGTCGGACTCCAGATGCAACTCTACCCTGTTTGGGGTCCAAATCCCATGCAAGACTTTTTGGGATCCAGTGTTAATTATTTGCCCCGTTGAGGTTATGTCTCAAGAAAACTAGGGCAAGCAGAAATAGTAGGTAAAGCAATAAAGACCCCTGCGAAAGCCATCAATAACTCCAAAAAGCACTCAACCAACAACCCTTCAAATGAAGTAAATGCACCCTCATTAATGGCGGAGAAAGCACGAAACTTGTCAAGGAAACAAGAGGAAGAAAGAAAGTTCATACACCATGATGATATTATATTTAATAAGTTAAGGATCTATATCGGCGTCCATAAGGATTTCAATTCCAAATCGTAATTAAGATGGGCTAGAAAATAAAATTTGTATAAATGTACATTCTAGCAAATCAGTTCATAGGTAATTCAAAAATTTACGTTACCGAGTAAGCGTAATTTAAAATAAAGAGAAATTACCGACAAACATTCCCATGAACAATATGTAGGAAGTTCTGAAAAAAAAATTGCTGCCAATGCTTATTAAAGCAATTCAAAGAGCACAACAAAGATCGAGCTGAGATGGAGCAAAGAGGAGGGTCGTAAAAAAAAAACTAGGAAACCATAAATATTTCTGAAAAGTTAATCACCATTTTGATCCCTCAATTGTTTTTCAACTGTAAATGAGTTTTTAATTTTCAATTTCAACAAAAAACTCAGCTGTTTTCTGGGTTAACATGTGGCCACGATTTGCCAAGGGTACAAGAAAGCATGGCCACAATTGCAAAAACATTTACCGACAACCGTCGGATTTTATTTTATTTTTTAAAAAATTATTTGGTTTCCGACATACCTCGAAAACCTGGAACGACAACGTCAAGGCAAAGTTCTCCGATATACATAGCGATAGAGTTTTCAGACGATGAAAATTTCTGACAAAATCCCAATTTAGTAACGCTATTTTTTCTGATAGTCAATTTGGCAATTTTCATTGGTAAGTACTAAGTACATCGGAAATGGCATTTGCGAGGGAATGTTTAGGGTTACGCTTGTTTGGTTATCGGCGGTTAGCGGTCAACGGTAGCGAGTTGTGTTAGCAGTTATCAAATAGCGAATTTTATTAACGGATTTGACCAGCGGAATGTATTAGCGATTTGTGAAAGATGTTTGATAAAATTAATTGTTTAGATTAACGGTTAACATGTAAAATGACCATAAGAGTATACATATATTTAATAATAATAATAATAATGTTTTTAAATTAAAAAATAAAAAATAAAAATAAAAAAGGGAAAGGGGAGCCACAAGGTTCCATTTTCAGTTTAACGGAGGCAGGCTCCCATATTGGAGCTTGCCCCTTAGTTTAATTTTTTTTTTTTTAAAATGTACCCCAAAATGCTAATGCAACACGCTGCTATTTGCAGCGTGTTGCAACTTGGCAGTTTGGAGCAAATCAGCTAAAATTGGCGGATTTGTCTATAACCAAGCGCAGCCTTACTGACTTTACTATGTACTTCGAAAATGGGTGTTTTTCGTAGTGATAGTTGTAAATAAACATTTTTAAAATATAAAATTATAAGTTAATCTGTATAAAGAAAATTTAAAAATTATTAATATAACTCTTTTAAGAAAACAAAGCCGGTCAACAATCTAAAAATGTGAATTGACCTAAGTACATCTAGCTACAGTTTTGGGTCAAGTCAGCCTACTTGGCATTATTAATGGTGAGCCCACAAGATAAAAGACTTGTGTCACATGGAGCTTGAATTGGCGTTATTAATGATGAGCCTACAAGATAAAAGACTTGTGTCACATGGAGTTTGCATCATTAAGGGGTTGTTTGGTAGAGTGTAGTTTGGGGTGCATTGTAATTTATTGAATTGTAATTCAGTGAATTGTCAAACTACACTGTTTGGTTTGAGGGAATTGTAATTCTACGGAATTGTAATTCCCTCCAAATGATGAATTGTAACTCATAGGATACCCCCTGAATTGCAATACAATGGAGAGGAAGGACGTGTTTGGTTGGAGGAAAATCTTTTCAAGAAAAATGTATTCTTGGAAAGCATGAAAAGTGTTTATTTATTGTGTTCTGTTGATTGGAATTTATTTTCTATGGAAAGTTGAGTTTCTCATTTTTTAGAAAAACAAAATCTGAAGTAGACCCTGGTATTTTGTTTTCTGTGGTTGTTGGGAACAAAAATGGACTTGACAAGACTATTTTGCCCTTGGTTGTTTTCTTCCTTCTCTTCCCGTTTCTTCTAATTCTTCTTCCTCCCTGTCAAACTGGAAACTGGAAAGCCAACAACACACCAACACTCGCTTGTCACTGCCTCAGCTCTGCGCCTCCGCCTCTACTCTCTGGCTCTACTGACTGCTTCGACGTAGCCACATACACACACAGGAGAATGAGGATTGAGGAGATAAGAAGAAGATTGAAGAATGAAAAAAAAAAAAAAAAAAAAAAAAAAACCTAAAATTTGGCCCAAAATCTTGCAAATAGAGAAACTAAATTAAGCCCCCAAATTAAAACAATATTATTACGGAGTATTATTTTATTGTCATTATTAATACATAAGGGCATATAGGTCTTTATACTCATTATTCTCATACCCTTTTACCCCAATCAAACAATGAAATACATATTCTCAGTAATTTATTTTCCACCAACCAAACAATAGAATTCATTTTCCTAGTAACTACTTTTTCATGGAATTTCATTTGCACAGTTTCACTTCCCTTCAAATATTTTTCGCAAACCAAATGAGCCCTAATAGTGAGCCTAGATGGCAAGTTTTTTCTAAGGCTGGAAACTCGGTAGCTGTAGTGTGAGAATTATGTTTAAAGTGGATAGATCTCTTGTGCGCACCGACATTTAGTATTGTTTGCTGAGTCACTAAATTATCGTTATTTACATCCTCTCATCACATGCTCTGTGGGGCCGAAATGAATCGGCCCTTGGGGCTGGAGATGAGTTGTTATACCATGGACCAGGGTCCACCTTGCAAGGTGGACCCTAGTCCTAAACTGTGTATTTTTATTATTGAAATTGTAAACTTCTAGAATATAAATTATGTTTCTAAGTCAAAACACATAAATTGTGTATGTTAATATTGTGTGCGTAGTATATATAAATTGTGCATTTTTAAAAAGTAAATTGTGAACATTTAGTATGTAAATTGAGAAATTCACATTGTGTGTTCGTAGTATACAAATTGTGAATTTTTAAAAGATAAATTGTAAACATTCAAAACACGAGTCCACAAAATAATTTGCCTTGGAGATTCAACCTTTTGGAAGAATAAATTACACAATTTTTAGAGAAACAAATCAGGGCAAATTATTGTGTGGATCGTGGTAAAATATTCAAACAAAGATTAGATAAGGTAACTGTATAATTAAGTTGATATGACATCCAACTACTATATAGTGTGATGGTACATCTATTACCAGCTTAAATGGATGGTAACAAGATTAAACCCCAGTAGTGGGAGCATTGATTCTTTGGTCAGAAGAAGATTGAAATAATAATATAATAATAATAATAATAATAATAATAATAATAATAATAATAATAATAATAATAACAACAAGAACATTTAAAGGTTTTATTTTTGAAACACAAATGATTTTTTACAATGCAATATATGTTCTATACTTTCTCACTTCTTTTAGCTCAAAGAATCAATGCCAACCCATTGAAGTTCGATCTTATGACCATCCATTTAGAATTGTAATAGAATCCGGTGTCACCATACTACATAATAATATACAAATAACAATAAAAAAAACATAAAACATTAATAACATTTAACGTTAATATTTTATTTTTAAAGAAAAGTGACATAAGTTGCAAAAGGCTAACAATAAGTTGTCAAGTTGTTTTCAAAAATTGCAAGTCTTGCATTATATAGGAATATAAAATTTAAAAAATATATGATTTGGCGTGGTGGACTAGAATCCGTCGCAAATTATATCGTGGACTGTGGTCCACAATGCATTGTGACCGCGGTCCCAAAACGACGTCGTTTTGATTAATGAAAACAGACGGATGAATTCGCGCCACTCACTTTCTTTTCATATATACTGCAGTTACATTTCAACACAACTTCAGTTACATTTCAACACAACTGCAGTTACATTTCAACACAACTGCAGTTACATTTTGATATAACTACAGTTTCATTCGATAATATAAAAACACAAAAGTGAAACTGTTATTCAGTATCTGTTCATATACACTGCAATTACATTTAAACACAACTACAGTTACATTTGGATATAACTACAGTTTCATTCGATAATATCAAACACAAATGTGAAACTATTATTCGGTATCTTTTCATATACACTGCAGTTACATTTCAACACAACTACAGTTACATTTTGATATAACTACAGTTTCATTCGATAATATCAAAACAAATGTAAGGCAGTATCTTTTAGAATGAACTGTAGTGTCAATTACGGGGCTCCGTCTCCCACTTACTAAAACGACGTCGTTTTGGGACCGCGGTCCGCAATGCATTGTGGACCGCGGTCCACGATATAAGAACTGAGAATCCGTACCCCTTCCAAGGGGATCGACGTACGATAGTTTAACAAAAACTTGGCTTGTCAAAAAAAGACTTGGTTATTCAACAATAGAACTAATTTAGTGACTCTTTCACGTGGGAGATCATGGGATCGAGTTTTAGTGGAGAAGTATTAACTCTTTGTGCTTCAACAGATTGAGAAAGTGAACAGATACTACAATGTAATAAAGTTAGAAGTATTAAAAAAAAAATTGATGTAATAAAATTAGATTTAGCATTTTATAATTGAAACCCTAAAATGTTATGTCCTATTACAATTAAAAGAAAAAATAAATAATTTATTTTTGTTCATAAGCTAGACTAAACACCACAATTAGATCTATAAGTTGTCTTATCATGAAATTAATTCAAGCCCAAGACCAACAATAGAGAAATGCATAATTTAATGAACAAGAAAGAGAAATTCTTAAAGATAAAATCTTAAAGTAGAAGCTCGATCAAAATAAAGCCAGTGTAATATAGTATTCTTAAAGTACTGAAAATTTTTCTTGAGCAATCACATGGCCAAGAAATTAAGAATATTAGATGAGAATAACTAAAATTTAGAGCACGAGGTGTCACAATTAAAAGGCAAAATGCTGGGCAGATAGTACATTCTAATCCAAATCTAGGAGTGTCAAGGACTTTGGGCTGATCTCCTTACCAACATGTCTACAAAATTTGAATGTTATTTAATTTGTCCGTGAAAGTAGGTTTATTTTTGAAACCTCCGTGAAAGTACGTTAAGTTGAAAAATTCCATTATATTCCAGCTATTTAAAGTGCAGATGAGAGAGAGAAGTTTAGTTTGATAAAAATGGATACCATAATCCTGGCACCCCCGAAAGACCGGTTCTTATATCGTGGACCGCGGTCCACAATGCATTGTGGACCGCGGATCCCCAAAACGACGTCGTTTTGATTAATGAAACATACGGATGAATTCGCGCTACTCACTTTCTTTTCATATATACTGCAGTTTCTTTTCATATATACTGCAGTTTCTTTTCATATATACTGCAGTTTCTTTTCTATATATACCACTCACTTTCATTTCAAATATACTGCAGTTTCTTTTCAAATATACTGCAGTTTCTTTTCATATATACTGCAGTTTCTTTTCAACTGTAGTTTTATATGAAAAGAAACTGCAGTATATTTGAAAAGAAACTGCAGTATATATAAAAAGAAAGTGAGTGGCGCGAATTCATCCGTCTATTTCATTAATCAAAACGACGTCGTTTTGGGACCGCGGTCCACAATGCATTGTGGACCACGGTCCATGATATAATTTGCGCCGAAAGACTGTTCCGAATATGTGAGAAGAATGCAAGAGAAGAACATTTCGCCGATGCCATTTATTGGGCTTTACGTAGCAGCCGCCTCTACCCTCTGCTCCATTGCAATGCTCCTAAACTCAAACGTAGCCTTCTACAACTCCCTTAGCGATCTCAATCTCCACTTGTCTGGCAACTTCTTCGCCCTCAATGCAACTTGGTTAACACTATTAACCGTGGCCACAAAGCTCACAGCCGATCTCACAACTCCCATGTTGTCTTTCGAAGATAACCTGACCAAAATTAGTGGCACCGTTTTCCTCATTTTGGCCATGGCCAATTCTTTCACCTCCTTGGGCTCTAAGAACGACAAAGATATTCTCAACAATATCACGGCTTTGAGCATATTGGTCATCACCTCCCTTGTCGATTTATGCATCCAACTGAGCACCGGTGCAATTGACTTCTGGTTATTCCCAGAAATCATCTACGCCATTGTTTTCTTGTTCTTCATGTTCATAACACTTGTGTGCTCAGCTCTAGCGATTCCAGCAATCAAGAAACGCGCAGAATCCAAGTATCAGAAGTTGGGGAAACAGATTGGATCTGGGCAACAACAATGCCATACGGTTGAAGAGCTAAGATTGAGCATTTCAAAGTATTGGGTCATGGCAGTCTCTGGGAGCCCCAGATTTCTTATGGAAAGGTTGGTGACCTTCGTTTTCATGAGCATCATTTGCCTTTTTTCTTCCCTAGTTTCATTTCTAGCGCTTCGAAGATACGCATACAAGTTTTGTGATAAGCAATCTGATTATAAGTGGTCGGTGTATTTGATATGATATTGCTTTCTCAATATTTTGCTGCACTACAGTCTCTCACCGTAATTATAATCCTCTTGATTGGTGTGGTGGGTTATAAGTACCAGGATAATGGGATCAAAATCAGCATAGAAGAATTCACAATTGAATCCTATTGGACAGAAAAATTGGTTGAATGGAGACATAGTCCGATACCTATGAGATTTAAGAGACGCGCAGTCAGGAAACTTCTCCACAACGTGAAAGGTTTGGTCTTGACTTTGTTCATACAACTTCAATCTGCAATTATCATCTGGTGCAAGTTCTGTAATGTTCTCGCCTTTTACACTATGCTTCCATTAGCATTTTTAGTTAATCTTTTAGGTCGGCTAGTTAATCATTACTTAGGCAACTTTTTCTACAAAAATGAAGTTTCAAATGATCAGGGAATACCGGAGATACATCTCAACTGCTTTGTGATACTACTTGAAGGAGAAAAACAACTTCCAAAAGAATTTTTGAGAAAGATTATTAGTAAGGGGAATAAATATGTTGGGATGGGTAGGATGCAACGGCCACAAAATCTAATTAATCTTCTCCATCAAAGTTTCTCTTTTAGCGGGGTAGTAGAATTCGATAGCAATCGAGTTCCAAGTCTATTATCTGGTGAACCTCCCAACTGTTGGACACTTCCAGTTGTAACACTAGCAAGCATTATCATTGCACTTCCAAACATCACAAGTCAACATGTTGATTGGTTGGTAAGTAGTGTTGATGAAGGCCTCCGCTATGCAAGCCTTATAGAAGTCTTGGATGACAACTGTGGGTCGAAAAACATTAAAAATGCAGCAGATGTTGTGTGGGTGGGAGTTGAGCTTCATAAGAAGTGGTTTGACATAGATCTTGGGAGAATAACTAGGGAAGTAAATTCTGCAAAAGAGATTATTCAAGTTCTTGCTAATGAAGCTGAAAAGACTGTTATGAAGTTTAGCTCTACAGAAAACAAAATTGTAGTTGAAAATCCTCTCTTCTGGCCTGCAAGTGTTTTAGCTGCTAATTCAATGTATAGAATTAGCCGAACCATTCTATTATCCTATCAAAATGTTGAGTATCAAGCTGAAGATTTGTTTAAGAAGTTAATTTGCATAATTGCAGACATACTGGTAGCTTGTCTTATCAATTTGCCGCACTTGATAGCTACCAAGTACAAATGCAATATCATTGAAGAAAGAGAGAATAGCGTTCGTGATGCAGCTATCCTTCTCGGAGAAACTGAAGATATTATAAGGCATTTTGAGGAGTGTCAACTTTCAGGTCCCAGTCAACCATTATTCATTGACGAATGGCGTCGATGGATGGAGAGAGAAGATCCAACAGTTTTAGCTTCAGCAACAATAAGCAATGAAACACCCTTCATTGTGGAGTCCAATGAGGATGTAGTTGTTCAAGTGTAGCTCTGATTTATGTATGTGTAATGCTAATGTGTATGTTATTTCAAATGCGGACTTGATTTTTATGTGTGTCGGTGTGATTCTTTTATTTAACCTCAAAATATGTAAAGAATAAGACTAATGTCAACTACTTTTTAACTTGTGGTTTAATTCTGTTATTGTCAATATAATGTCAAGTATAACACATAATGAAGTCTATTTATTTATATATTTATTCCAATTGCATATTTAAACATGGTTCCATGTCATAACAACATTTATTAAGCGTCATAATTTTAGAATAACTTATGTTGGTTTGCCTTGCATGTATAAAGATCAGAGTTTAAGTGGAAGAGTGTGTGGATTACTAGATCATTGGGGAATTGAAAGTAAATTGCTTGCTATGAAATTGGATAGTGCTTATGCAAATGAAACTTTTGTTGTTTATTTGCAATTGCAATTGAATGCAAGAAATGTACTTTTTAGGTTATGGTAAATTCTTTGATCATATATAGATGGTGTGCTAATATTCTTTTTTTTTTTTTTTTTTTTTGAGAATTGGTGTGCTAATATTCTTAATTTGCTTGTGCAAGATGGGTTGAGAAAGTTGATAATGCTATTCAAAAAGTAAGGAAAACTTAACCAATGATCGATCGAGCATCTGAAAGTTCTCATGTTGAAAACAAAAGTTTTTAAATTGTGTGTTAATTGAAATTATATATAAAAAGAGGTTTAAGATAAGATGTCTCATTCATTTATAGTAAAGAGTATTTTTACTACTTTAGGCTACATCCCCTCCTTTACTACTCGCACCAACACAAACCTACATCACCCAAATTCGTGCACATGGCCCTACTCACTGTGCTAACTACGAAGACTCAAACTACTAAATCGACTCTCTCTAAAGGTGCCAAAATTGCATACCACAGGCTGTTGATGTCTGCCATGTGCCCTAAAGTTTGACCTCTAGTTGCATGTTTCGCCCCGACCCTACTATTTCTCTTTTTTTTTTTTTTTTTTTTTTTTTTTTTTTTTTCCAGATTGTGCCATCAACTTTTCTTCGGGTGTGTTTTGCCTCGAGCCCTCACTATTTGAGAAAAACACTAGCCTACCTGAATCACCACCAAATATCTAATACCTCAAGTCCAAGAGTCAAACCTTTGACTTTCCCCCTTGCATCCAAACATTTAGGTTAAGTGCCATTAATCTTCCGATCCAAACCTAATTCCTACATTACAAATATACCACTTTACTCTCTTTTTCACTATGCTACCACTACAACTGTTATAGTAACAATATTTGTTATAGCCCTCCCCACCCCCACCCCCTTGTTTCGATTCTAGCTTAGCGCTAACATAGTTTTAACATTGCTGCCTACAATTTACCCCTTGTCCTACCAACTACACTCGCTTCTCTACATGTCGTGCTACCACTTGGAAGAGTAAACTTGGCTACCCCTGAGCAGCTCATTACTAGTGTCTCATCTACATCCATAGAGAAAATGTTCACTCTAGGTCATGTCGAGCCCAAAGCAAAGCCACACCTAGCACTGCCTTGATTATTCCATTTGGATGAGATACTATTGTGCTAGTTATGTTTCCCTCAGCCCCCTTAACCTTTGTGTCTACTGCTTCGCTTTATTTGTTTTCAACATTTTCTTCCTCTAAACAATAAGTGTGAACTTCTTCGGCTTATAGTTGTACAAAATTTACATTTCATTTTCATGATTATACACCTTCTAACTAACATGAATAAGATAGGTAGTGATAAGTGCCAATTCTTACTACTTTTATGTGCATATTTGACATCAAAATCATGACTTTGTGTTAATTGGAAGCTAAGTATATGCTTATTTGATTCCTTTGTACGTCATTAAGATGATTTGGACGTATTATTGATTGTAAAATCATGTAAATTGGAGCTTAATTGGATGAGTTTGACGTCATATTGGCACAAAGGTGTGTTCTAGGAGTTGTGATATGTCAAGAAAGTGAAAAAGAGCGAGTTAGAAGTATCTTAATCATATTTTAGCGTATGAATATCCAAATCAAGTGATTCAAATGGTATTGGAAAGATAATGGAAATAGATACAACTTCTATGAAGATCACAAAGTCTAATTCGAACGTCTGCAATGTGAAAAATGGGTTAAAAACTAGAACTGTAATGTTGAACAAAGTAGGGAGCAAACTTCAGAGTGGACGTCAAGGTTTTCACGAAACCTGTCACGCGCATGACATGTTAAATTTGAGAGTATATATTGAGAAAGTTAATTTTTTCATTGAGGAAGTTAGACATTATTTTCAATTCTCAGTTATTAGAACCGTAGCTATGAAATTTACAACTTATACTTTCATTTTGATTTCAACTTTCATTGTAATTTATAGTTAGATTCAATTGCTATTTCTATTTTGGAAGCATGTGTTGATGTAGATTGAAGATTCAATTCATTTTCCAGTTGCAAGTTTACTTCCAATTAGCTAAGTCAATTCCAATTTCACTCTTTGGATTCATTTCAATTTATTATTTGGTTCTATGTTAGTTTCGATCATGATCGTGTGTTAGCTAAGTCAATTCTAATTTCATTGTCTATAATTGATATGGAATTCTATTTTGTCTATGAATCTATGTTAGTTTCCATCATGGTCGTGTGTGAGCAATCTACTAGGAATGGGATAGGGGTGAGTATTAGGTTTATGTGAATGTGACTTTGAATTGGTTGAATAGAAGTGATGAGACTTGACTTGAAGATGTTAATTAACTTGATTGGGTTCCGATTGGTATGTGATTACCTAATCTAGACCCGAGGGTTAATTACCCATACTCCACCTTTGAGAAAAGGGTGTTGGTCCTGAGGGGATGGGGTACAAGTTAGACTTGTATAAGATTTTTCAAATCTTTATCGACCTCTTGTGGGTAGCAGACTTATGATGTTTAAGTCCAACTTCACTCAAGTTGTAGATAGAGTTTTGTACGCAGCGAAAATGTTATCCCCTTTTTTGTTAACATGAGGTTTGATCTGTCGAGAGGTGAATTAACTATGCTATGTGATGCGAGAGGTAAAACAGTTAGCGAGAAATAAAAACAGAAAGTAAATGCGAGAGAGATTTTTAAGTGGTTCGCCCAACACTGCCTACTTCCACTCTTCTTCTAGAAACTCCCTAGAAGGATTGCACTAACTTCCCTTTAGTACAATGTTGAGCGCTTGAGCTTTGATCACCAAGCCCGCCTCAAGCCTCAGGTTTTTCACTCGCTTCTTGTTACTCCGCCTCTCCCGGGTTTTTCGATCGCAAGACAGCCTCCAACTACTTCGCCTCTTCTTACTTTCCCCAAAGTAAGGTGGTTGTTTTGATCACAGTTGATCTTCAATCTCCAATCTGATCAGTGGCTTGTCATTGGTTCACTTTTGCAAGAATATCCTTGATCACCGTCTGAATACATACGACATTAATCCTTAGTAACTCTCTCAAACACTAAATTTGTTTTTTCTCGCACTTGTGAATATCATAATGATATTCCCAGTTTAGCACTTTACTTCTCGATCGCAAATATGAACTTATTCAACACTGTTCAATTTCTCTTCACGTATGTATCCCTTTTTTTTTTGTCTTCAGTCTCCTAGTGCCTTTTATAGAGTATGGAATAATTCCGTTGGAGGGAGAATTATTCCATTTGAAATCTTGATCCCATGCCGATTATGGGACTTGCATATGTTCAGCATGTTTCATAGAGTGGTGGCTTAGTAACTTGAGCCACTTTGTCTTTTAGTGGATATTCCATATTCCACTCTCTTGAATATATTATCAGCTTTCTTCTTTTGGCTATCTTCCTTTCTATGTTCCCCACCATACCTTGTTTAAGGCAAAAGACCATGCTTTGTCCGGTGCCCTTTTTGACCGTTTGTGGTGGAATCTGACATGGATTTCCACTTGAGACACTTGGAGCTTTTAATTCCTTCCCCCATGTTCTGATATTCTTCTCAACCTTTGGTGTCTCTAAATATATTGAACTCCATGATATTCTTCTTCTCCAAACTTGAATTAATTCATCAAGTTGCATTTTTGCATACCCTTTGACCTCTCGAGCACATGTTGATGTCTCGACCATTTTGTCGATGTCTCGACGTTTGTTAATGTCTCGAGACTTAGTTGATGTCTCGTAGACCCTTATTCATCCTTCGATATTGGTTGACGTCTCGTGCTGAGTTCTGATCGATCTAAGATAAAACTTACAACACGAAACTTCTAAATGTTCTCCTAAGTTTACTTTGAGCTTAAATATTTTCTGGATTAATTTCATTTGCCTGGTTATATTCATGCTCTTAGTTCCCTTAGCGAACTTACAACTTTAAGGCTATTTATCGAGACTTAGGGGTTTTCTAATACATTTGGTAACATCAAAACTATTACAAACAACTTGTTCCTAACAATTTCCTCCTTTTTTATGATGCTAAAACTGATACTTACTTTTATGGCTGATTTTTGAAAAACATTTTTAAATTTGATTTTATTTTCAGCGGATAAGGTAAGTTTGACAAATATAATTCTAATATGCTAAGAACATGTAAACTCATGCAACACCCCAATAAAAATAACATCATTTTAAACATGAAGAGTGTTTTACAATAGAGTTTATACTTAGCAAAAATTACATGAATAAAACTGAAATAACAGCAACATGAAAATATAACTTGGTGACGGTCACGCGAGCTTACTTCGTGTTTGCTTTTTCTTTTCTTGTTGATGGCCTCTCGTGTCTTTGGGGGTCATTTTTGACTACCAGCCTGATGCAGTCTTCAGTCACGTTCAAGTGCCGATAGTTTCTGAAGGCTTCACCAACAAATTCCTCTTCAATCACACCATCACTCTACCAATCCATGCATTCTCTTGGTAGCATGTTGCTGTGAGAAGAGATTCCTGTGATGGCAGCTAGATCATACAACAATTGACCAAGTACTTCATTAGTGTCTGACTTGGTGCCAAACTTTAAATTTATCATTTTCTTATCTATTTTTTTTCTTCTGCCGTTTGTTGTTCTATTCTTCTTCTCTTCGTTTCCCTATCCTCCTCAAGTCTTTTCCCCCTTTCCTCAACTTGTTTTATCCTTAAGTTCTCTTCCCTTAGAAGCTCTTCTTGCTTTCTTTTGCTCATATTTAGTGGTCTGGGAGGTGGAGGAGCGAGATGTAGGACCGGACTTAGGCTTACTGCTTTCTTCTTGCTTGTTGAACCTTCATTATTTTCCCCCTTTTTGGCATCATTCAACTGGGTAAAGAGGGTGGCAAAGTTCTCCATAAGAATCTGGAGTTAAGCATGAATGAAATTTGCCATTTCTTCAAACCTTTGGTCCAGAATCTCATGACAACGATCCAATCTTTCTATGTGTTCTCGGAGCAATAATAAAGTGGAATGGTATCATGCTCGATTAGTACATTGTGAAAGGATTTGCTCATAAAGGAGTTGATTTCAACGAGATATTTTCTCTGGTTGTACGACTTACAACAAAAAGAGCAATCTTGGCGATGTGTACTGTGTTTGACTTGTATCTTGAGCAGTATGATGTGAAAACCGCATGTCTACATGGAGAACTTGAATAAGATATTTGCATGCTCCAACAAGAAAGTTTTGAAGAAAAAGGAAAAGAGAACTTGGTTTGCAAGTTGAACAAATCTCTACACTTTCTCAAACAGGCGCCAAGATGTTGGTATAAGAGATTTGATTATTTCATTTTGAGGCTTGGATACAACTTATTTAACTCAGATCCTTGTACATATTGCAAGAGATTTGATGATAATTAGTTCATTATTTTGTTGTTGTATGTGGATGACATGTTAGCAAGAAGCCCCAACAATGATTGTATCATAAACTTGAAGGCTCAATTGGCTAGGGAATTTGAAATGTAGGACTTGGGAGTGGCAAACAAGATTCTAGGGATGCAAATTCACCGAGATAGAAATAATAAGAAGATTTGGATTTCTTAGCAGAATTATTTGAAGAAAATCTTGTTGCACTTCAACATGCAAGATTGTAAGCCAATTTATACCCCTCGTTCTATTAATTTCAAATTATCCTCAAGTATGAGTCTTAGCAACAACGTAAAGAGGAAAGAAATGTCTCGAGTATCGTATGCATCAGCAATGGTAGTTCAGTGTTTGCTATGATTTGCACTAGACCACATTGCACAAACAGTGGGAGCGGTCAGTCGATACATAACAAATCTTGGTAAAGAGCATTTGAGTATTGTGAAAAGGATCCTTAAATATATCAAGGGTACCTAAGATATTGCATTGTGTTAGGGAGGATTAGACTTCATTGGCAAAGGCTATGTTGATTCAAATTATGCAAGTAATCTGGATTGTAGTAAATCCACCATGGTTATACATTTACTCTTGCTAGCGGAGCAATAAGTTGGGCCTCAAAGTTGCACTCTATTGTGGCAACATCAATGACATAAGCAGAATACATATTTGTTAATCAAGCTAGTTAAAGAGGCGATATGATTGCAAATGATACTAGATGAGCTCAGGCACAAAGTAGAGAAAATGACTCTATTTTGTGACAGTTAGAGCACTTTGTTCTTAACAAAGAATACAACGTTTCATTTCAAGACGAAACACATACGAGTTCAATATTACTTTGTTCGTGAAAATGTGGAAGAAGGAAGTGTGGATTTATAGAAAATCCATATTGAAGATAATTTGGCAAATACGTTAACAAAACCTATTACCAATCATATATTCATACGATGTAGATCTTCAATTGGCCTAATAAGTATGTAAGCAACAAGAAATTGGCAAAAAAGGGTGAAGATCCACATTGTGACTTTAAGTTGGGGATTTGTTAAGTATAAAGTCAAATGTGGACAGCAGAAGATGTCTTAGAAGATGCAATAAGAATTTGCAGCATCAAATTTTTAGCAGAAAATTCCGACCACATAAATGTATGGCTAATATTCACTTGGGTTGGCTATAAATAGGCAATTCCTCTTCATTGTAAGTCATCTCATTCCATCAAAACACTTTAAACCCTTAAAACCCTGTAGTGCGCGTGCAACCCAAAACATCTAAGGGTATCACAAACCCTCAAAACCCCTGAAACCTTCGAAACTCTTAAAACCCGCATAACATAGCAAAGTATCCTTATAGAGAGTTATAGTTCTAACTCCTATTGTAATATCCTTTTGCCAATATAACAATCCTTCTTCAAAATAGCCTTATTAATTTATTCTAAATCTTACATTAGAAAATTTCTAAATATTCATAGCCTTATTGATTTTTCCATGGGATGATATTAGAGATTGCTATAGAGGTTAACACTCGAGTTTGAGGACATGGTGCATGTAGACATGAGGCTGAAAAGGAATTTGAAGAAGAGACGTTGTTGCTATTCTGCAAAGTATTCCACTTTACAAAAAAATACAAGCTAGCAACCAAGAGCAGTTAAAAAGGGGAGAAAATTAAGGCAAAAATACTAAACCTTTTGATGCACCATAAATTAGAAATCGAGTGTTAAAGAGGAACACATATAGCATCTCAATACCCTGACAAGTACCAGAGCATCCAAAGCGAGTAAGGGGTCGGGGGTGGGGTGGGTTGGAATACTCATGACTAACATTGGTGTTTTGTGATACACTCTCATTTGTACCTATTTTACTTGTGTTTTTATGTAGGTTTTATAGTTAATTGTGTGATAAAATGTTGTGTCCAATTCTTATTTCCTTGTTTTCATATTTAAAATGGTATAATGCTTGGTTTAGATGTTTTTGATCTGTTTAGAAGTGCATTAGAACCATTTGGGAGCAAAAGCCAATCCAAAGGAGCCAAAGAGTTGTACTTCCCGCTACCATGGCGACACCTCGGTAATCGGACCATATCTCAACCTAGGAATATCCAAATGAGGTGATTCTTGAACCATTGGAAAGAAGACTTCAAGGGCTACAACTCTTATGAAGACATCAAAGTGTGGTTCAAAAGGGAAAAGGGTCAAAATTAGGCTGCAAGTCGAAACTGTGTTGCAGGCAGATTCTCGACGCGTCGAGAGTTGGCAGAATGCCAAGATTTTGGTTCGGGAATATCTCGACGCGTCGAGAAATCGCAGATCTGAAATTTCTGCTGCTCTGAAATGTCTGTTTTGCCCCCCATTCTCCACCCACTATAAAAGCATCATTTTCTCTTCAAACCTTAAGCTTGGCTGCGGATTTTGGACAAAGGAGAGCAAGAAAGGGAAGCTCTCATCTTCTCAAAGAGCTTGAAAGGAAAAATCAATTGGAGAAGAGAGATAAAAAAGAAGAGCTTGGAGGCATCATTCGGGAGAATTTCTTCCTCTCTTTTTTCTATTTTAAAGCTTTATTGTATATTTATTGAATCTATTTTAGCCATGATAGGCTAAGCTTTCCTTTGGGATTTTTGGATTGATAAGTATTTATGAACCTATGTGTCTAGTTCTTTAATTGCTTGAATGAAATATCTATTTGGGTTTATTACTTGTGTTGTAATTGTGGCTTAATTTCTTGATGCTTGTAGTTAAGGATCCTAATTACTTGTTTCATTGCTAAATTTGTCTATGAATTAGAGCACCCACAATTGCACTTGATTCTTGTACCTCGAGAGAGGACATGTTGATTAAGGGATTTATTGTGAATAGCTCACGAGAGTGAGTATTCCAATTGTGAATAGCCCACGAGAGTGGGTATTCCGTTTATTGCTTGTTCTTAATTATATGTTGTGAATAACTCACGAGAGTGAGTATTCCAATTACCTTGTTTTGGGATTGAATTACGAGAGTAATCTTTCCCTTTTAGATTGCAATCATCCACACTTGTTGAACCCGAATGATTATTTCACTTTAGATTGGCACTAGGTGATTAAACACTTTGACCCCCCAAAAATCCCGCTCTTAATCTCTTGTATATAAAAGTCCGTTTGCCTTGCTTCATTTATTTTGTTTACATAATTTTAGATAAATACCCATTGTTAACGTAGGAATAGCTTCTCATGAATTAATTAGTAACTAGTGCTTGATACCCCGCTTCCCTGTGGATCGATAACCCCGGAATACTCCGGGTATTTGCTTGTACCTAAAAAGGCTAAGACCATTTTGAATTATTGTCATACCTCTTTGCTCATTCGATGGTGTTATGGAATATATATTTAATATATGGAATCTCTATAGATTAGGCAGTCTTAAGGATTTAGGTAGGTATGCATATGGAAACTTGTTTCCTATTCGTAGTCTTCTAGCACCTATTTATAGGACTTTGTATTCTCTTTTCTATATGACAATTTAAGATAGCATATTAGAAATCTTCTCTTTATTTTCGTAACATGGTATTTGAGCCTATACGATAAAGGATTTTTTCTTTTCGCTTCTGTTGTCGTCGCCGTGCACCTAGGGTGAAGCGCCGCCGTTCGTCAACCTCACCGGTAGATTTTGAGCCCCTTACGACCCAGCGCGTGACCCTCACGCGCCGGCGCTATCCACCGCCCTTCTCTCACACGTCGGCGCATGTGGCCTTTCCAATGACCAGAAAATCTTTTGGTCGGCACTTCTTGGGTCTCCTGAGTCCCTTTTCTTCGGTTCTGGACTTTGTTTGGACCATTGATTTTTGTTCTACGGTCAAATTGTTTTGTACCCCTTCAAGCTCCCTTTTTTGTGTTTTGTGATCTGTGTTGGTAGGTGTTAGATAAATAAGGGAGTAGTTAGGTATTTACTCTCCACCTTTCATTCTTCCTGTTTGAATTATGTGGTAGTAGCAGGTTTCTTATGTATATAAATAGCTGGGATCTTTGTACAGAAGATATGAAAAAATATAAAGTACAGTTCTTTAGTCTTCCCTTCCACATCTAACATGGTATCAAAGCCAAGTGAGTGAGAGTGAGAGTGAGTGTCTGGGCTAGGGTTGGGAAGCCGGGGCGTCGCCGCCGAGAGGAGTCCGGTCGCCGTCGCCACCGCCACGCGCCACCGTCGCTGCCGAGGTCCGCCGCCACGCGCCGACGCGTGAGGAGTTTTCCGGCGACGTCGCCGGAAGAGGTTTGCACCGGAGGAGTCGCCTCATCACGCTGAGTCCAGAATGGTAGGCTGTGTTGAAGTTTGTTGACGTTGTTTGGGTCGTTTTGTTAAAAAGGTACGCTGCGAACATAATCAGACTTGGGATCTGGTCCATCTCCCGGCCGGAAAAGCTGCAATTGGTTGTAAATGGGTTTATGTTTCAAGACAAACCCCGATGGTTCGGTAGCTCGACTGAAAGCACGCTTGGTGGCAAAAGGGTATGCACAGACGTATGGAATTGATTACACAGAAACGTTCTCACCGGTTGCTAAGTTAACTTCTGTGCGGATTTTTATTTCTCTAGCTGCTGTTAACGGCTGGCCGTTATATCAGTTGGATGTGAAGAATGCCTTTTTACACGGTGATTTGGTTGAAGAAGTCTATATGGAGCAACCACCTGGGTTTTTGCTCAGGGGAGAACGGGAAGGTGTGTAGGCTACGGAAGTCGTTGTATGGGTTAAAGCAGTCTCCAAGAGCGTGGTTTGGAGGTCAGTGTGCAATCACTGAGTTTGGCATGCGCCGTAGTGCTTATGATCATACTTTGTTTTACAAGCACTATAACCATGGCAGTATTTTGTTAATTGTCTACGTTGATGATATAGTGATAACAAGTGATGATGCCAAAGGAGTTGATGCTCTCAAGTCTTTTCTTAAAGATAAATTCCATACGAAAGATCTAGGGGTGTTGAAGTACTTTCTTGGGATTGAAGTGGTTCATTCTAAGAAAGGTATATTTCTGTCGCAACGGAAATATGTACTAGATTTACTTGAAGACTCTGGCTTTTAGGGTCCAAGCCTTGTGAGACTCCTATGGACCAGAGTGTTAAACTTATAGCTGGCGAGGGGAGCCTCTTGAAGACCCAGAGAGGTATAGGAGACTGGTTGGTAAGTTGAACTATCTGACTATCACCCGTCCTGATATTGCCTTTCCTATAAGTGTGGTAAGTCAGTTTATGGCATCCCCTACTAAACTTCATTGGGAAGCTGCAGTTCGGGTTATAAAGTATTTGAAAGGTGCTCCTGGGAAAGGAATCTTATATGCCAGTCATGGGCATGTGAGGGTTGAAAGCTTTTTTCTGACGCTGATTGGGCTGGGTCACCGAGTGACAGGAGGTCCACGACTGGATATTGTGTGTCTTTGGTGGCAATCTGGTATCGTGGAAGAGTAAGAAGCAGAGTGTTGTGTCTCGTTCTAGTGCAGAGTCTGAATATAGGGCGATGGCTCATGTCGCATGTGAGGTAACATGGATGTGTAATGTTCTTGGGGAGATTGGTGTAGAGGTGACTAAACCGGTTCCTTTGTGGTGTGACAATAAAGCGGCTATACATATTTCAAATAATCCTGTGTTTCATGAGCGCACTAAGCATATTGAGGTAGATTGTCACTTCGTGCGGGACAAGGTTCAACAAGGGTTACTTTCGACGACCGTTCATGTTCGAAGCAGTGATCAATTGGCAGACTTGTTCACTAAAGGTCTTAGTAAGGTCAGGGTTGAGTTTATTTGTAACAAGTTGGGCATGCTTAATATTTATGCTCCAACTTGAGGGGGAGTGTTAGATAAATAAGGGAGTAGTTAGGTATTTACTCTCCACCTTGGCAGCGTACCTTTTTAACAAAACGACCCAAACAACGTCAACAAACTTCAACACAGCCTACCATTCTGGACTCAGCGTGATGAGGCGACTCCTCCGGTGCAAACCTCTTCCGGCGACGTCGCCGGAAAACTCCTCACGCGGCGGCGCGTGGCGGCGGACCTCGGCAGCGACGGTGGCGCGTGGCGGTGGCGACGGCGACCGGACTCCTCTCGGCGCGCGACGCCCCGGCTTCCCAACCTAGCCCAGACACTCACTCTCACTCTCACTCACTTGGCTTTGATACCATGTTAGATGTGGAAGGGAAGACTAAAGAACTGTACTTTATATTTTTTCATATCTTCTGTACAAAGATCCCAGCTATTTATATACATAAGAAACCTGCTACTACCACATAATTCAAACAGGAAGAATGAAAGGTGGAGAGTAAATACCTAACTACTCCCTTATTTATCTAACACTACCAACACAGATCACAAAACACAAAAAAGGAGCTTGAAGGGGTACAAAACAATTTGACCGTAGAACAAAAATCAATGGTCCAAACAAAGTCCAGAACCGAAGAAAAGGGACTCAGGAGACCAAGAAGTGCCGACCAAAGATTTTCTGGTCATTGGAAAGGCCACATGCGCGACGTGTGAGAGAAGGGGGTGGATAGCGCCGGCGCGTGAGGGTCCGCGCTGGGTCGTAAGGGGCTCAAAATCTACCGGTGAGGTTGACGAACGGCGGCGCTTCACCCTAGTGTGCCGGCGACGACACACAGAAGCGAAAAGAAAAAATCCTTTATCGTATAGGCTCAAATACCATGTTACGAAATAAAGAGAAGATTTCTAATATGCTATCTTAAATTGTCATATAGAAAAAGGAATACAAAGTCCTATAAATAGGTGCTAGAAGACTACGAATAGGAAACAAGTTTCATATGCATACCTACCTAAATCCTTAAGACTGCCTAATCTTATAGAGATTCCATATATTAATATATATTTCCATAAACCATCGAATGAGCAAAGAGGTATGACAATAATTCAAAATGGTCTTAGCCTTTTAGGTACAAGCAAATACCCGGAGTATTCCGGGGTTATCGATCCACAGGGAAGCGGCGGGTATCAAGCACTAGTTACTAATTAATTCATGAGAAGCTATTCCTACGTTAACAATGGGTATTTATCTAAAATTATGTAAACAAAATAAATGAAGCAAGGCAAACGGACTTTTATATACAAGAGTTAAGGCGGGATTTTTGGGGGGTCAAAGTGTTTAATCACCTAGTGCCAATCTAAAGTGAAATAATCATTCGGGTTCAACAAGTGTGGATGATTGCAATCTAAAAGGAAGATTACTCTCGTAATTCAATCCCAAAACAAGGTAATTGGAATACTCACTCTCGTGAGTTATTCACAACATATAATTAAGAACAAGCAATAAACGGAATACCCACTCTCGTGGGCTATTCACAATTGGAATACTCACTCTCGTGAGCTATTCACAATAAATCCCTTAATCAACATGTCCTCTCTCGAGGTACAAGAATCAAGTGCAATTGTGGGTGCTCTAATTCATAGACAAATTTAGCAATGAAACAAGTAATTAGGATCCTTAACTACAAGCATCAAGAAATTAAGCCACAATTACAACACAAGTAATAAACCCAAATAGATATTTCATTCAAGCAATTAAAGAACTAGACACATAGGTTCATAAATACTTATCAATCCAAAAATCCCAAAGGAAAGCTTAGCCTATCATGGCTAAAATAGATTCAATAAATATACAATAAAGCTTTAAAATAGAAAAAAGAGAGGAAGAAATTCTCCCGAATGATGCCTCCAAGCTCTTCTTTTTTATCTCTCTTCTCCAATTGATTTTTCCTTTCAAGCTCTTTGAGAAGATGAGAGCTTCCCTTTCTTGCTCTCCTTTGTCCAAAATCCGCAGCCAAGCTTAAGGTTTGAAGAGAAAATGATGCTTTTATAGTGGGTGGAGAATGGGGGGCAAAACAGACATTTCAGAGCAGCAGAAATTCAGATCTGCGATTTCTCGACGCGTCGAGATATTCCCGAACCAAAATCTTGGCATTCTGCAACTCTCGACGCGTCGAGAATCTGCCTGCAACACAGTTTCGACTTGCAGCCTAATTTTGACCCTTTTCCCTTTTGAACCACACTTTGATGTCTTCATAAGAGTTGTAGCCCTTGAAGTCTTCTTTCCAATGGTTCAAGAATCACCTCATTTGGATATTCCTAGGTTGAGATATGGTCCGATTACCGAGGTGTCGCATGGTAGCGGGAAGTACAACTCTTTGGCTCCTTTGGATTGGCTTTTGCTCCCAAATGGTTCTAATGCACTTCTAAACAGATCAAAAACATCTAAACCAAGCATTATACCATTTTAAATATGAAAACAAGGAAATAAGAATTGGACAACATTTTATCACACAATTAACTATAAAACCTACATAAAAACACAAGTAAAATAGGTACAAATGAGAGTGTATCACAAAACACCAATGTTAGTCATGAGTATTCCAACCCACCCACCCCCGACCCTTACTCGCTTTGGATGCTCTGGTACTTGTCAGGGTATTGAGATGCTATATGTGTTCCTCTTTAACACTCGATTTCTAATTTATGGTGCATCAAAAGGTTTAGTATTTTTGCCTTAATTTTCTCCCTTTTTAACTGCTCTTGGTTGCTAGCTTGTATTTTTTTGTAAAGTGGAATACTTTGCAGAATAGCAACAACGTCTCTTCTTCAAATTCCTTTTCAGCCTCATGTCTACATGCACCATGTCCTCAAACTCGAGTGTTAACCTCTATAGCAATCTCTAATATCATCCCATGGAAAATCAATAAGGCTATGAATATTTAGAAATTTTCTAATGTAAGATTTAGAATAAATTAATAAGGCTATTTTGAGAAGGATTGTTATATTGGCAAAAGGATATTACAATAGGAGTTAGAACTATAACTCTCTATAAGGATACTTTGCTATGTTATGCGGGTTTTAAGAGTTTCGAAGGTTTCAGGGGTTTTGAGGGTTTGTGATACCTTAGATGTTTTGGGTTGCACGCGCACTACAGGGTTTTAAGGGTTTAAAGTGTTTTGATGGAATGAGATGACTTACAATGAAGAGAATTGCCTATTTATAGCCAACCAAGTGAATATTAGCCATACATTTATGTGGTCGGAATTTTCTGCTAAAAATTTGATGCTGCAAATTCTTATTGCATCTTCTAAGACATCTTCTGCTGTCCACATTTGACTTTATACTTAACAAATCCCAACTTAAAGTCACAATGTGGATCTTCCCCTTTTTTGCCAATTTCTTGTTGCTTACATACTTATTAGGCCAATTGAAGATCTACATCGTATGAATATATGATTGGTAATAGGTTTTGTTAACGTATTTGCCAAATTATCTTCAATATGGATTTTCTATAAATCCACACTTCCTTCTTCACATTTTCACGAACAAAGTAATATTGAACTCGTATGTGTTTCGTCTTGAATGAAACGTTGTATTCTTTGTTAAGAACAAAGTGCTCTAACTGTCACAAAATAGAGTCATTTTCTCTACTTGTGCCTGAGCTCATCTAGTATCATTTGCAATCATATCGCCTCTTTAACTAGCTTGATTAACAAATATGTATTCTGCTTATGTCATTGATGTGCCACAATAGAGTGCAACTTTGAGGCCCAACTTATTGCTCCGCTAGCAAGAGTAAATGTATAACCATGGTGGATTTACTACAATCCAGATTACTTGCATAATTTGAATCAACATAGCCTTTGCCAATGAAGTCTAATCCTCCTAACACAATGCAATATCTTAGGTACCTTGATATATTTAAGGATCCTTTTCACAATACTCAAATGCTCTTTACCAAGATTTGTTATGTATCGACTGACCGCTCCACTGTTTGTGCAATGTGGTCTAGTGCAAATCATAGCAAACACTGAACTACCATTGCTGATGCATACGATACTCGAGACATTTCTTTCCTCTTTACGTTGTTGCTAAGACTCATACTTGAGGATAATTTGAAATTAAATAGAACGAGGGGTATAAATTGGGCTTACAATCTTGCATGTTGAAGTGCAACAAGATTTCTTC